>JAASFQ010000489.1:0-21249 GCA_023333845.1 Globisporangium polare | reverse complement strand
ATCGTCCGTTCGTAGCAGCTCTACTTGTCGAGTCCGCTAGTGAGCGTCGTTGTTTCAGTCATGGAGAGGACTTCGCTGTGCGTGTTCAGGGGATGTGTGAACGAGCTTGACTAAAGCAAAGACGTGTTTGCAGAGTTGTAGCCTGGATGGTGCATCATCTTCCGCGGTGCTGTGATCCACAGCGCTGTCGGCTACCTCGAGGTCAACTATCAGCTCCACTGCTACCTCGAACTAATGGACGACAAGAATGGTGTTCCTGACCAAGTGACTGGAGACTTCCAAATTACTGTCACGCGCGAGAAGGAATTCGCGCCTCACTGGATAGAGAAACACCGCAACGACCGCCCGAAGAACCTGCAAGCGGTCGAGCGGCAAGCGAAGCGAAAGCGCCAAGATGTAATCAAGCGTTCGTGCAAAGTATACCTGAGCGTGAGCTGCTTTCGCATGTTACAACTTCCGCGACGATTTCAAGCGTGCGATCGGCTCGCCGATGAACAGGGTGAGAAGATGGCTCGCCGGAAGGTGGATGGGTACGAGAGTGCTGCTTTCCCCGATGTTCTACACTCACGCCTTTTGCCGGACAACGTTGACCTCCAAAGCGCATCCACATCGCCGAGACGAAGCACCACAGCGTTGGCTGCTACACTGTTTTTCGTGCCGTGTTCAGTGTAAATCGCAGCCATACACGATGAGACGTCTCTGCTTGTGTTTGTTTCAAAATGTGTGCTTATGGACGACACCGTTCCATGCCTTCGAGCAAAGAGATTCATCGCTTCATGTGCGACTTCAGGTGACGGGAAGCTTCAGCCTCGACCTCGATGGGTCTTGTCGCTGGGTGAGCTTGGGTTGGTATCCGCATTCGATCTGAATCGCTCATCAGCATACAAGCTCGGACCGTCGGGAGCGCCGAACGGATCCTGCTTCTGTCCTGATATCACCTGACAACTCGAGAGGTCCGGTGTGTCGGGTGATGAAAGTTTCGAACAGCTCGTCAAGCCATTCTCCGGGATATTCGCTTGGCGTGGATGGCTGAACACCAACTGCATCGCCGTCGACTGTGTGCCTGCCTGGAGCTGGCTCGAGCAGGGTAAAGACAGCTTCCGCTTGAGCCGATAGTGCACAACGGCTGGGCTACAACTGCCACTCAACTGAGCCAGCTCGTGGTCGAATAAGTTGGAAGAGCGACTGAGCTTGTCACCCGACGCACAGCTTGACGGCGGTTGATGTCAGGTCTCGCACAGACTCGTCCATTGTCCAGAGTGTATATGACATAGGGAGGTGTCTCCCATTGTACAGAGGTTGTACGGCATTGAGAGGTGTTTTCGTTTGTTCGCACGGATCTAGCCGTTCAGTTTCTGTCGCAGTCCTTGCCCCACCTGTGCGTGTTATGAACAGGGTCAGTGCGCTCATCGCTGATTGGTGATGCCTTCCCGATTTCGAGAGGTTTCGCAGTCCAGCTGTTTCTTGGGAACTGAATTCAGCTGGTTCTGAAGTCGCCTGCTTTCCCAATGGCTCACCTCTACCGGCTCTGAGCTGCCACCGAATTGCTCACACTGCGCATATTTAATTCCCCGCACGTCCAGCGCCTCCGTCACCTTCTCGAATGCATCGTCGCCTATTGCTTCATGCCGCCCTTGTGGCCCTGGCGCTCTTCATGGGCTGCGCGGCGGCGCACGACGACTACCTGCCGCTCAAGCAGCCCGAGGTGATCGAGTCGCCGTGCGTGGCGCGCTGGCGCGACATGGCGGCGCACTTCCAGGCGAACGACAGCACAACGCGCGCGCGGCCGCTCTCCTTCGAGAACGCGCCCAGCGAGCTGCAGGTGAACCTCACGGTGCGCATGGAGCGCTTCGAGAGCCGCTACGTGGGCTTCAACACGCGCACGTACAACGGCAACGTCCCAGCGCCGACGATCAAGGTCTGCCCGGGCGACAAGCTCGTCCTGCGCGTCACGAATTCACTGGGCGACGGCGACGCGAACGCCACCAACGTGCACCTTCATGGAATGCACGTGTCCCCCAAGGGCCGCGCCGACAACGTGCTCATGAACATCGCGCCGGGCGCCGAGCGCGTGTACGAGTACGAGATCCGCGCGGACCACCCGGCCGGTACGTTCTGGTACCACCCGCACACGCACGGCATCGTGAACACGCAGCTCTCGGGGCTCATGGCAGGCGCTTTGATCGTGGTCGACCGCCCCGGCGATTTCCCACAGGAGATCGCGCAGATGGACGACCTCGTGCTCATTTTACAGGCGATCTGCGTCGAGAACTGCCACACGACCTTCGACTGCATCGTCAACGCGCTCAAGAACAAGTACGACAACGGCTCCATGGCGCACATGGACATGGGCAACGGTATGGGGAAGGGCATGGGCGGCATGAACATGGACGGCATGGACGATGACAGCGAGGACGAGGAGGACGAGGAGCTCTTCCCAGTGGACTTGCGCGTGGACCGCAACTCGCCGCTCAACGACACGTCGCTGCTCCATGCGTACGTGAACGGCCAGTACCTGCCCGAGGTGCATATGAAGCCGGGCGAGCTCAAGCGCTTCCGGTACATCAACGCGATCGCGAATAACGTGGCGGAGCTCATCGCACCAGACTGCGAGGTGCACGTGCTAGCGATGGACGGTATCTACTGGCCAGCGCCAGAACAGCGCAAGGTCGTAGTGATCCCTCCGGGTGGACGCGCGGACCTGGCAGTCATGTGCAAGAAAGCTGGCACGTTCTTCATGGAGACCGAGTCGAGTGATAAGCGCAACCACCTGCTGGGCAAGATCAACCAGCACCGCGTGCCGTCGCAGAAGGTCGTGTCGCTGCGCGTACTGGGGGACGAGTCCCTCAAGATGAGTGTCCCGCAGGCGCTTCCCCAGCTCCCGGCATACATGCAAAGCGGCATTGCTGATGCGGCTGACAACGTGCCGCACACGCACAGATACAACTACGAGTTCTCCGTGTGGATGGACGAGGCGAACGCCATGGTCTACGGCGTCAACAAGCAGCCGTTCCACCACAAGTTCGTCAACCACTCGATGCGTGTGGACGAGCCGCAGCAGTGGGAGCTCTCGGTGCAGAACTACGGGAATCACAAGTGCGACGAGACGCCGCTGGACGAGCTCGAGCGCCAGGCGAACATCAATTTCTCGACTGAGAAGCACCTGCTGCAGCTGCAGCCGGGCGTCGCCAAGCAGATCGTGGCCGGCGCGAAGGACATGAAGCACGACTGCCACACGATGAACCACCCGTTCCACATGCACTCGTCGCACTTCCAGATCACGCAGCGCGCGCACGAGGCCGACCCGGAGAACGTGCTCTTCCGCGTGGGCGAGTGGCGCGACACCATCCCGCTCTTCAAGACCCAGGTGCAGATCCGCTTCACGCCGCGCGACCACATGGTCGGTCGCGTGCTCACGCACTGCCACGTGGCCTCGCACGCCGACGGCGGCATGGCGCAGCTCATCGAGGTGCTGCCGGCCAAGTAGCAGTGAAGGATCAGCCAATGAAGCGAGAACGGAAGAGCAGCTGTCACAACGGCGGCTTGTATCTGTCAGACACACGCAGAAAACAAGGGGGCAGCTGCAGCCCGCTTGCCAGCCTCTTCATGGCGCGTGGACGTGAAGCGAACGAGTTGTTCACTGGCTGAGTCGACATCGTTGGAATACTCTCTGTCGTCAGGATGGCGCTTACAAGGCTGGGGAGAACTGCAGAGAGCGAAAGCTACAGACCAGGAACTCTCCGGTTCGCCTGGAAGAGAGTCTACAGTCCTGGAGAGCTCAGGTGTCGCATCGTCATCAAGGTGAGCACGGGGTCCGGCTCGGAGCGCAACAGCCACTCTCCCACCCAGTCCAATCGACTCGGAGCATGTCGTGAGGCCCGTGGCAAACGGCCACGAGTGGCGGCTTGAAGAGCCAGAGGTGTGTGTTTGTTGTTGATGTAGATGGGAGTAAAGCTGTCAATTGAGAATGCAAGTCGTCAGGAGTGTTGCGTTTGCTTGCCACATCACCCCCGAGGTCTGTGGTCGCCAGCAGCCCAGCGCACGTCAGCGTGTTCCTGGTTTGGACTTCAAGCTCAAGCTGAAAAACAAGAAGAGACACGCGCTCGTTGCCACGACTCACTGCTCAGCACGGTTCCAGACGAGAGCGAGGTGATTCGTACAGCGTGCGTCCGGGCTCTGGGCCGCAAACTCCCACTCGTAAGCGCACACTCATCCACAGACGCAGCGAGAAACACTTGAATGTCAATACGCAAGTGGTCTGGTCGCAAGCAGTGGGATTTGCCGGCGTGGCAGCTCCTGATTTGGCTACACAAACTACGATTTTAGCCAATCGCACACCTACTTTGACTTCAAGTGTGCAATTTCATCCAATCACACATCCCGTATGATGATGGACGCAAATTGAAGTCGACGATTTTCTTTAATCCTTTTTCGAGCTTGCATGGGTCACCAAGAGACCTCCTCATGAGCATCCATCCTCGTGACCAGCTTGGAGCTCCACGTCCAGCGGATGCCATTCCCCCATTTACCCGCAAGTGCACCACCCAACCCCACCACGTCACCATGGCGACCGAGAAGCAGAAGATGCTGCGCGGCGAGCTCTACAACTCCCTGGACGAGCAGCTCATGCAGGAGCGGCTGCGCTCGCGCGAGCTCGTCACCCAGTACAACCAGCAGACGCTGGGCAGCGCCGGCGCCAACGCGACGCTGCAGGAGCTGCTGGGCTCTTCCGGCAAGGACGTGTTCATCGAGACGCCGTTCCGCTGCGACTACGGCTACAACATCCACGTGGGCGACGGCGTCTTCATGAACTTCAACTGCGTGCTGCTGGACGTGTGCGAGATCCGCATCGGCGCGCGCACGCTCTTCGGCCCGGGCGTGCAGCTCTACGCGGCCACCCATCCGCTGGACGTGGCCACGCGCCGCAGCGGCCTGGAGAACGGCAAGCCCATCACGATCGGCGAGGACGTGTGGATCGGCGGCGGCGCCGTCGTGCTCCCCGGCGTGACCATCGGCGACGGGTCCGTCATCGGCGCCGGCTCGGTCGTGACCAAGGACGTGCCGCCCATGTGCGTGTACGCGGGGAACCCGGCCAAGTTCATCAAGAAGGTCGACGCGTAGGCTGCTGGATTGCTGGGATAGGGCTCTCCAGCCATTGCGGCAACGCCACACGGGCCGAGATTCGCCGTCCACGAAGTCGCTCGTCATCACCGTCCACGAGCTCTCCTCTCCCCCATTCTCGTCCATTCTCGTCCTCCAACGTTAAACATATTATAAAAAGGTTTATCTGGCTCCCATTGCTCCATACAAATAAACCCGTGTTTGTCACACACACACAAAGAGGTTTCGTTGCGTCCACGATCCAGTTCCATTTCTGATTCCTGCTTGCTCAATCATGTCTGCCTCCAAAAGCTGAATCACGCACGTCCTGGTCGCTGATTGGCTCATTCTCCACCCAACCTGTTGAGCAATAACGAGCCTGTCATGATCGATCGATCGGAATCAAATGGCCCAGACGAAGAGCTCTCGAACGATACGATACGATGACCACGGCCTGCCTTCTTCCTTCATGACCACGGCCATTACCCATGGCTGTCAGATCCCGTTCCGCTGGTGAAGCCTCAGGACGTTATCAGCTCTCAGCGTCTCCATCCGCCGCCATGCAGCACCCAGAGCTCCAGTCGGAAGGCGCCAGCGCCTACGGCTCCATCGCCCCCACCGCCCAGGAGGTCACCAAGGCCTCTCCAGCCGTGCAGCTCAAGAAGGAGCTCGTCAACGCCGGCAATGAGAGCCTCGCGTCGCTCTGGAGCGTGCAACGCCAGTTCGCGCGCCAGGAGCAGTTCACGTCGGCCGCGGACGCCGTGCTCAACGTCGCCGGCAACGTGAGCGAGAACGTCTTCCTCTACCCACTGCTCGCCAACGGCGCGGCCCCAGTCGACGACGACGAGGCCTCGTCCAAGTACGACCACCTGCGTGCGCGCGTGGTGACGCTCGAGATCCGCTCGGGCGCGGCCACCGCTGTCCGTGGCGCGCTCGCCGTCGGTACCAGCGCCGCGGCGCTCGTGCCTTCGCAGACGCTGCCGCTCTTCCTGCCGAACCTCTTCAGTATCGCGCAGAGCGGCCAGAGCGCCGTCTTCCACGTGGCGTGCGAGTCGATCCGCCAGGACCTGGCGGTGGGCGGCTCGTACGAGTCTGTGTACGCGCTGCAGCACTCGGGCGCGCTGCTGCTCAACTCGTCCAACCCGCAGGAGTGCCACGACCTCGCGGTCGTGGCCCACGTCGCGGCGCTGCGCCTCAAGAAGCTGCTCGTGCACTTCTACGACGGCTCCCGCGTGGCCCGCGAGCTCGCCAAGCTCAGTGTGCTCAGCCAGGAGTCGCTCAAGCAAATCACGGCCATCGAGTCGGCCACCTTCACGAGCTCCACTGCCGTCGGCGTCGCCGAGCAGGTGCAGTCGGTCATGGACGACCTCTTCCACGTGCTGCAGAAGCAATACAAGGTGTACGAGTACACTGGTGCCGCGGATGCCGAGTTCGTCATTGTCGCGATTGGCGAGGCTTCGGCTGCCATTGAAGAGGCCGTGGCCTACGAGCGCATGCTCGGCCGCAAGGTGGGCGTGCTCCAGGTGCGTCTGCTGCTCCCATGGTCGCACGCGCTCTTCGCGCAGGCGATGCCATCGACTGTCACGCGCGTGGCCGTGCTCGAGAACATCTCGACGGGCGCGCTCGCGTTCCAGCGCGGCCTGCTGACCCAGAACGTGCAGGTGTTCTTCCACTCGAACCACTGGAGTGGCTCGGAGGTCGCCCCAGTGGTCGTCACGGGCATCTACGGCGGCGTGTTCCGCAACTCGGGCTTCACTTCGGGCATGGGCCGCAGCGTGTTCGAGCACCTGAGCACGTCGACCACGCGCCGCTCCTTCGTGGTGGCCAAGAGCGAGGCTCTGTACGAGGTTGCGCTCGAGACCGCCGCCACATTCCCGCACTTGGACGTGATCTACGGCGATGGCTTTGAGCTCGAGGGCGTGGACTCGTACTCCAAGCAGTTCCTCTTCTGGGGCTTCGACGACGAGGAGACGCAGCGTCCGGGCGCGTCGCTGCTCCAGTCCTTCACCACCACACTGGAGCTTCTCAACAAGAACCCGTCGACGCAGGTGAACGCGCTCGTGAACCACAGCACGGCGGCGCTCGGGGCGGCGCGTCCCATCTCGACGCTCGAGGTGCGCGTGGGGCTCAACGGCCGCAGTGCTGGTCTGCAGCAGGCGATCGCGCAGGCGGACGTGAGCATCGTGACCAAGGCGTCGCTGCTGAAGAGCTACGACGTGGTGGCCAGCGTCAAGCCGAACGGCAGTCTGCTGGTGCTTACGGACTGGAAGACGGTGGACGACATCGACGAGTCGGCTGCGTTTAAGGCGCAGGTGGCCGCCAAGAACGTCACGCTGCTCTGTGTGGACCTTAACGAGCTGCAGACGCGCGTGGAGAGCGACGACGTGGCGTCCGTGGGCGTGCAGGTGGCGTTCCTCAAGGCCTCTGGTTTGTACAACGAGCGTGTTGTCCTTGCGCTGCTGCAGAGCCGCTTTGGCGTCGAGCACCACGCGACACTGGCGTCCTTCGTGGCCGCCGTGTGGGGCGACGTGGCCACGATCACGTACCCTGGGGACGAGTGGAAGGGTCTCGCGGCGGTGGACAGCGAGGAGGACAGTCGTGTCCTCGCGGCGCTGCAGCCCAGCAAGGTGGCGCACTCGGTGGCCAACGTCAAGGTGGCTAAGCGCGCGCGCGCCTCGGCCGTGACGCCGGAGACCACGACCGCGTGGAAGTTCGTGTTCCCCGAAGCCTTTGGCGCCGCGCAGCACACACGCGAGCACGTGGCGGCGCTGGTGAAGGTGACCAAGTGGGAGCGCCTCACGCCCGCGGACTACGACCGCAACGTGTTCCACGTGGAGATGGATATCGGCAACTCGGGCCTCAAGTACGCGATCGGCGAGGCGCTGGCCGTGTTCGCGCACAACGACGAGAAGGACGTGGTGACGTTCCTTCGTAAGTTCAACGTGGACCCAGAGGCGCTCGTGACGATCCCCGTGGTGGCCAAGGGCAAGCACGCGGCCGACAGCCCGAAGGAGGAGACGCTGACGTACTTCCAGCTCTTTTCGCAGGTGCTCGACATCTTCGGGCGCCCGGGCAAGAAGTTCTACCAGGCGCTGCTGGAGCTGGCCACGGACGACAAGGAGAAGGAGACGCTCGCGCATCTGCTGGACGCCGAGGGCAAGGACGAGTACAAGCGCCGCGTGGACGAGACCACGACGTTCGCCGAGTTGCTGGAGGAGTTCGCCTCGGCTCGCCCCACGATCGCGCAGCTCACCGCGCTGGTGCCGCGCATCAAGGCGCGCCACTACTCGATCGCCTCGAGCATGAAGATGAACCCCACGAGCGTGCACCTGCTCATCGTGGTGCACGACTGGACCACGCCCAGTGGCAAGTACCGCGTGGGCCAGGCCACACGCTTCCTGCGGACCATCCAACCTGGCCATCTGCTCTCGGTGCACGTGTGCTCGTCGGTGATGAAGCTTCCTGTGAACCCGGCGGACCCGATCATCATGGCTGGCCTGGGCACGGGCATGGCGCCCTTCCGCGCCTTCATCCAGGAGCGCGCGTTCCTCAAGGCCCAGGGGGTCAAGGTCGGGCCGGTCGCGCTCTACTTTGGCTCGCGCTCCAAGGCGCAGGAGTACCTGTACGGCGACGAGCTGGACCAGTACGAGCGCGAGGGTCTCGTGACGTACCTGCGCTGCGCCTTCTCGCGCGACCAGGCGCACAAGGTGTACATCCAGGACAAGATCGCCGAGGACAAGGAGATCCTGGCCGACCTGCTGCTCAAGCAGAACGGCCACTTCTACCTGTGCGGCCCCACGTGGCCCGTGGCCGACGTGCGCGAGGCGCTCATCTCGAGCTTCACGTCCGTCGGCGGCCTCGACCGCAAGCACGCGAACGCCTACATCGAGCGCATGCGCGAGGAGGGCCGCTATGTGCTCGAGGTGTACTAAGCGTCCTTAGACCTCTCGTCTTGGACAAAGTGTCAATGTGATGAATGCAATCAATACACAGAGCCAAACTTTTTGCTGTCAACTCTGTGCTTTCTTATGATGTACGTTGCCACTCGAAGGAGAATTGAGCTCAGGCAGCCCGCTGGTGCAGCGGTCGCTCGGGGCCGTGGCCCTCGACCACGAGCTGGTAGTCTGGGTGGTGGATGCCCTTGGCCACCTCCTCGAGGCGCTGCACAAGCACACAAGCCAACAGGTCAGCCAACAAGCCTAATAGAGTCATCCCACACAGCAGAGACAACAGGTTGCTCACGTCGGGCAGAAGCTGGAGCAGCTCTTCTCTTCTGTCGTTGTAGGCGCGTTCGAGGCGGATGAGGTGGCGATAGCGCTCAAAGCTCAAGACGCCAGCTGTGCGGCCCAGGAGCTCACCTTCTTCGTATCCCACAGTGCCGTCATTCGTCGTATTGTCTCCTGAGGTGGACACTTTTTCGTCAAAGAGCAGCTGCGCGTCCTCCCACGTTGGACATTTTCTCTTCTGTTCGTCTTTCTCCTCGCCGTCTTCGTCCTCATTGTCGCTCTCACTATCTGAGAGACAAGGCACGTCGTCTGGACGCTCAGCTAGCGATGGGATACCGCTGCTGGGGCGCTGCGAGACGTACCACACGTCCTTGAAGAGCTCCGAGGAGCTGCTCTCTGGCTCAGACGTGGCAGATGAGGCAGTGGTCCAATGCAGCAGCGGCTGGGCTCGCGGCCGCTCCGTGGGCGGCACAAACACTGTGGACAGCGTCAGGAGCGAGTCCTGGAGTGCCACGAGGCTCCGCATACCCACACGTTGCTCCTGAATGGCTGCGAAATGGGTCGGCGGCGTACGAAACACGCGCTGCGGCCGCAAGACGTACCACGAATCGGTCTCTCGCGGCGTTTGAATGCGCACAAGTGGCCGCACGCTCGCTGTGGGGCGCAGGAAGATGTCACTTGGCAGTTGCCGCAAGAGGGATGGTGTTCGAGTGTCAATCCGAGGTGGACACTTCTGATGTACAGTAGAGGAATACAAAGTGTCCTCCATCAGGAGACGCGGACCTCCACACTCGTCGTCGGCGCCAAAGCGCAGCTCACGGTCGCGTTCCAGTGGGACGTACGTGGGCAGCGGCGGCAGCTCCAGGCGTTCGTGGCCATTCAGCAGCGCCTCGTCCCTCTCGCGCAGCGGGAAGAACGTGAACGTGTCGAACTTGAGCTCCCACTCGGCCGGCTGCGCGATGAAGTCCCGCGGCGTGTGGCTCTTCTCTTCGACGAGTGGGAAGCTCTCGAGGTACAAGCTCTGCTGCTCCGGCTGGCGACCTGGTGCCGGAGTCTTGGTGCTTACAGCATTGATAGCCACAACTCCGGAGCCGTGTCGCTGCCAGTCCAGCGCCACTTTCTCTTGCACCTGGACTCGTGTCTTCGCACCGCCAAGCCAGCTCTTGATCTTCTCCAAACGTTTCTGCACTCGGGCGCGCAGGATGCACGTCGAGATCGCGCGAATGAGTTTCTGCACCACACGCTTGCGCCGTGCCCAGAGGTCGTTCTTGTAGGTCTTGAAGTCGGGAGTGTACGCCGGCGTGAAGTTTGCCGGCAGCATGGCTCGTGGTGGATTCGGCAACTCTGCAGTCGGCTGCGACTGCGAGTTGAACGCCGTGGGCGTGAACGTATTGCGCATCTTCTCGCGCTGCTGCCGCTCAAGCTCAAGAGCGTTCATCACCCTGATCTGCTGCAGAAACGCGACCTGCTTGGGCGTGAGCAACTCTGGCCCCAGGTGGACCTTGTGACTCTGGAACTCGAGCTCGCGCTCCATCTGCTCCATATCGCTGAGCTCCTGGGCGAAGAACATCTCCTTGATCTGCCGACTCACGCCCGTGCGCTTGAGAAAGTTCTCTTCTTCGCGGACCAGCATCTGGAAGCTCAGCGCCATGCTTTGGTTGCAAGCTGGGGCTACTGAGTCGTCGTCTGGGCTGTCGGACGCGCTGCTGAGCTTGGCTTGTTCCTCCTTCTGCCGCTTGCGCAGCTCGCGACTCGCCTCCACGGCCTTCTTGAGGTCCTTGGGCTTGAGTTTCCCCACCTGCTGCGTCAGGATGAAGTTGACGCTCGTCATGTTGGACAGGTCCGCTGGGATCTCCACATTCCCGATCATCTCTACCGCTGGCGATAGCGTTCCTTTAGTATCAACTTCTTCATTGCTGGTGGCATCTCGCTTCTTCCGCGGCTTCTCGACAGTCGTTCGGGTTGTCTTCGTCGGTGAGGGGCTGCTCTGTGAGGACGCTGACGGTCTCATCGTTGGCGAGTGTGGAGGTGGGCGGCTCCGCTCGGCTGTGGCCTCGCCTGACGCAGCAACAGCCTGTGGGATGTCACTGGACGACGAGCCTGCGAGCAGACACCTCATGGGCGTGAAGCCCAGCTGCGAGACGTGGAGCACGACCTCGGCGCTCGCCGTCGCGTAGACGAGCGGACGGAACTCGAACTCGATCCTCGCGGCGCCGTTTGCTGGGATCGTGCCTCTCAACGGGAAGATCGTGAACGACGGATGGGTCTTGGCGAGCTCCAGCTCGTACTCGAAATCGATGGGCACCGAGCACGTGAGGTCGCAGTGCCTCTTGGCGATCTCACCCAGAGCCACGGCGCCAAAGTCCATGCGCGTGGGGAAGCGCACTTCGTTGAGCACCGGGTAGGCGTGGATGGGGATGAGACACCTGCCCAGCAGCACCGTGTCCGTGTTGGACGCGTACGCCACCTCCTCGCAGCGCACCTGGATGCAGTCGTAGTGGTACTGGAACGCCGCCGGCTTGAAGCTCACGACGAGCTCCTCGCAAAGCCCCGCCGACACGAAGGGCTTGCGCTCCGGGTGCGCGAACGCCACGCGAACGAAGCCCTTGGCCGGCATCGTGAACTGCAGCCGCACGGACTTGGAGCTGTTGTTGTGCACGAACACGCGCTGCTGGTACGGCTTGTTGTTGGACTGGTCGTCGAGCGCGAAGCCACCGAAGTGGACGCTCGCGGGCTGTGCGTAGAGGATGGGCAGCTCCGCCGCCCTGAGCAGCTTGCGCCGCGGAGACGTGGCCACACACGTACGTGCTGGTGGGGACGACATGCGCAGCCCCTCGTGCTTGCTGCCGTACTCATTGGTGCGATTGGTGCCGCTCATCTTGTGCGCGTGTGTGTGGCTTTGGATCTGCTGTCGCTCAAGCTGCGACCTTTCAAAAAGCGCTCGTCGTCCGTCCACTGCCTCCACTTACAAACTTCAAGTCTAGCCCACAGCAAACGAATGATGGTCTGGTCTAGTAAAACGAATGTATTTTATCTATCAACAGGTTGAAGAGCGCAGTCTCGCCTTGCCCGTAGCTTTGGATTCGCCATCGAACGCAAAAGCCAGAGGCACCACACGACAGCTCTCTCTTCTCCTCCTCCTCTTCTTCTTCATACAGAGACACACAGTCAGTCACTCTCCGCACGAGCGGCTTACTCGTGGAAGGTGATGCCGGGTGCGCGCTTCTCGACACCTGGGGCGGACAGGCACTCCTTGACGTAGCCGTGGCGGATGACAAAGTCGCCGAACTTCTCGCCGCTCTGGCGGTTCTCGGCGTAGTCCTTGATGATCGGCGCGAGCTCGGCGAGGATCTGCTCCTCGTCCACGGCCTCCTTGTAGAGCTTGTTGAGGCGGTCGCCGGCGAAACCTGCACCGAGGTACAGGTTGTAGATGCCCGGCGAGCGACCCACGAAACCAATCTCTCCCAGGTACGGACGGCCGCAGCCGTTCGGGCACCCGGTCATGCGGATCACGATCGCGTCGTCGCGAAGGCCGTTGGCGTTCAGGAGCTCCTCGATCTTGGTGATGAGCACGGGCAGGTAGCGCTCGGCCTCGGAGAACGCGAGCCCGCAGAAAGGCAGCGCGGCGCACGCGATCGAGTTCAGGCGCATGGCCGAGTAGCTCTCGTTGCCAAAGTTGTACTTCTGCAGCAGCGCCTTGACTGGGCCGATCTGGTCGTTCGTGATGTTCGCCACGCTCAGGTTCTGGTTGCCCGTCAAGTGGAACTCGACGTTCGGGAACGCGCGCGCCAGTTCACGGAGCCCCGTGCGGATCTTGGCGTCGTCAAAGTCCTTGATGCGGCCGCCTTCGATGAACATCGTGTAGCAGAACTTGCCGTTGTTGAGCTTGTGCCAGCCGAAGCGGTCGCCGTTCGAGTCAAAGTGGTACGGCCGCGGCGGCTGGAGCTTGTAGCCCAGGCGGGTCTCCACCTCAGAGCGGATCCAGTCGAGGCCGTGATCCTCGACCGTGTATTTGAAGCGCGCGTGCTTGCGGTTCACGCGGTCGCCGTGGTCGCGCTGCAGAATCATGATCTTCTCGGCCACGTCCTTGACCTGGTCCACCGTCACGAAGGACATGAGGTCGGCCACGCGCGGGAACGTCTTCTTGTTGTTGTGCGTCATGCCCATACCGCCGCCGACAGTCACGTTGAAGCCCAAGAGCTTGTCGTTCTCGATGATCGCGATGAAGCCCAGGCAGTTGGCGAAGATGTCGACGTCGTTGGACGGCGGGATGGCGAGCGCGATCTTGAACTTGCGTGGCAGGTACGTCTCGCCGTAGAACGGCTCAAAGTCCTTGGTCTCGCCGCCCGCGACCATCTTCTTGTCGAGCCAGATCTCGTGGTAGGCCGACGTGCGGGGGGTCAGGTGGGCCGAGAGCTCGCGGGCCACCTCCAGGATCTCCTCGTGGGTCTCCACCGAGCACGACGGGTTGATCGTCGACATGACGTTGCGGTTCACGTCGCCGCAGGCCGCGAGCGAGTCCATGAGCGCGCGGTTGATGCCCTGCACGACGCCCTTGAGGTCCCACTTGAGGATGCCCTGCAGCTGGTACGCCTGACGCGTGGTAAGCTTGATGTTACCGTTCGCGTGCGTGTCCGCGAGCTCGTCGATCATGAGGTACTGGGCCGCCGTGGACACGCCGCCGGGCACGCGCACGCGGATCATGAACGAAAAGGCCTTCTCCTGCTTCTCGAGGCGCATCTGCTCGCGCAAGTCGCGGTCGTCCTGCTGGTAGATGCCGTGGAACTTGGTCAGCTGCGTGTCGTCCGGGTGCAGCGCCTTGGTCGAGCGGTCCTCGAGGCCCACGGCCAGCGTGCCGCGCAAAAAGTTCGACTCGCGCTTGATCTCCTCGTTCGTGCGCTGCTTCTTCTTCCCGACGCCCGTCTGCGCGTGGATCACGTCCAACGGGATCCCGACCTGCTCCCAGAACTGCGGCTTCCAGGCGTCGAACTGCGTCGTCGGCCCGTCCGCATCCTGGTCGTCGGCCTTGGCGACCGTGAGCAAGCGGGACGCACCCAGCTCGCTCAGCTTGGCGTCCAAATCAAAAGGAGCCTTGCAGAAGTAGTGCTTCTCGTCCTCACGCGGCCAGTACAGACTGTCGCCGAGGCCGAAGACCGCGTACTGGAGCGGCAGCGTGGACGTGAAGCCCGAGAGCTCAGTCCAGAACTCCTTGGCGTTGGACGGGAACTCGCCTTGCCCAGCCGTGGACACCACGAACAGCACAAAAGTGTTGATGTCGTTGGCCTCCTCGCTCAAAGCGTCCATCGTCATCTCGTTCATGTCGGCCTTGACGACGTTCTTGAGCCCAAAGCCCGTGGCTTCCTCGACAAACTTGGACGCGAACTCCTCGGCGTGGCCGTTGTCCGAGCCCACGAGCACCCAGAGCTTCGTGTCCACCTGCCACTTCTCCTCCGCGACGTTGCTGAAGCCGTTGAGCAGCGCCTGGAAGCTCTGCTCTAGCGAACTCTGGCCGATCTGCGCATACTTGTCCGTAAGTGAGACCGTCGAGGCCGAAGGCGCACTCAACGCCTGCTTCGCGAACAAGCTCAGCTGGTTGTTGCGCTGCAGGAACGCCAGCAGGTCCTTCTTGATCGACGGAGACTCGAGCGCAAACGCCTTCTCGCCAGCCACACCCTCGAGCAGCGGGTTGTAGCGGTAGAGCGGCCAGTAGCCCGTGCTCACGGCCTCCTGCGTGTCCTTCTCCATGTTGTCGCAGCTCGGCGCGTACGCCAGGATGATAGACGGGCCGTCGAAGGCGTCGGCCTCGTTGAGTGCGCGCAGCACCTGCGAGTACGAGTCGTAGAGTGCCACGGACGCCACGTAGGCGTTGCCGTACTGCATGGCATAGAGTCCCAGGTCGCGCTTGCGGTGGGTCTTGGAAACCGAGTGGATCGGCTCCGTGTCCAGGATGAGCAAGTTCACGTTCTCGCCGCTGGCAAGCAGCTGGTGCACGCCCGAGGCGCCCACGTCGCGCGAGAACTCCTCGCTGCCGATGATCCACTGGCTCAGCGGCGCGAAGAAGCGCTTGAGTGCGTAGATCTCACCAAGTACGATCTGCTTCTTGCTCTGCTGCTCCTGCTCGAGCAGGATCACGATCTCATTCGCAAGGTCGTCGTGCTTGGGCTGCTTGGCGACCCACTGGCCCAGACAATCGACCAGGCGCTGCGAGAGACCAGCACTCGCGGTCTTGTCGCTCAAAAGCGACGCGACCTTGTCCTTCAGCTGCTGGCGCTTGGCCAGGATGCCCAGGTGCACGCCGAAGCCGAACTCGCCGTTCTCCAGTGGGACGCTTTCGCTGTTGCTGTTGCCATTGGCCACAACGTCCTGGGCCTTCCAGATCGTGGTCGAGCGCACCAAGTTCGCAATGACCGCACGCTGTTCGAAGAGCTGCAGCAGCATCTTGACGTACGGGGCCTCGAAGGCGTCCGCGGACGACACGTAGCCGCTCACGAGCTGCTTGGCCGCCAGTTGGTCCTCACTTGGGCTGTTGGTCGCAGACGAAGCGACGGTGAAGTCGTTCTTAAGTTCGTTCGCGGCCAACTGCTCGACCAGCGTGCGGGCCGTGACGACGTCGAAGACCTGGCTGCTCTGGGACGCGAATGCGTACTTACCGCCGATGATCGACGGGATGGCCTTGCCGGCCCACTCGTCCGACTGGAACGAGCCGAGGACGTCCAAGAACAGCGGCTCGCCGACGTTCGTGATGTCCTCCATGCGGTCCAACACGGCAATCTTCGTGGCCGTGGCCGGGACGACGCTCAGGAACGACTTGGTCGACCAAGGGCGGAAGAGACGCACGGAGACGACGCCGACCTTGGCCTGCCAGTTGGCGACCAGCGACTCGACCGCGTCCTTGACGACGCTCGAGGCCGTGCCCATGACCACGACCACGTGCTCCGCGGCCGCGTGGCCAAAGTACTCGAAGAGCTGGTACTGCTTGTGCGCAAAGACCTCGCTGATGACCTGCTCGAGCACACACGGGACGGCGTTGTACTTGGCCACGGTCTCTGGCGAGACCTGGAAGTAGAGGTCCGCGTCGCTGGACACCTCGGACGCATTTTCGCTGTCAGTAGTAGCATTGGATGCGGACTTCATCGCGGAGTTGGCCAGCACGAGCTGGCGGAACTCGGCGGCCGAGCCGGCCTTCTTGAGCCCGATGAGCTCCGCGAGCTTCTTGTACGTGACGAGCGAGTTGGCGAACTTTTGGTGCGGGCCCTGGGCCACGCGGCGCTCGAGGTCGTTCTGGACCATGTCACCGTCGTACACGTGCAGGAACGGGACGTTGGCGCGCACCGAGGCCACGTGGGCCAGCAGCGCCATGTCCTCGGTCTCGTCCGCGCTGAGCGCGTTGAGGATGACGAAGCCCGTCTGGCGCACGGCCATGAGGTCCGCGTGCTCGCGGGCGACCACGTGCACGACCGCGGGCAGCTGCGCCGCGCTGAGCTTGTACATCGTGGGCACCATCTGCAGCAGCGACGAGGGCGAGGCCGCGAAGAGCGTGACGAACTGGCCGCGCTTGGACGCCGCGTACGCCTCGTCCAGGAGCTCGTGGCCCGCGGAGGAGGACCGCAGCTGGCCCACCTGGTCGAACACGTTGCGGCGCGCCGAGACGATGTACTTGTCCAGCGCGCGGCCGAACGGCACGGGCTTCACGAGGTACGACAGGTCGCTCAGCGCGTAGGCGACGTGGCTCACGGCCTCCTCCACGGCCGGGATCTCGGATGCGGACGTCTTCATGCTGATGTGGATGGAGGATGCGGACGGACGCGGATGTGGATGCGGTGGGTGATCAAGGTGGGGCTGCGCGCGGCGCGTAAAGTCCGAGACTGCGTTGCGTTCGTTGCGGCTTGCTGGGCGGACGGCCGCGGAATGGAGGGAAGATTGCGGAAACGGCCTGTGGTTGCATGGAGCCAACTCGAACAATTTGGGCCAACCTTGCTTGCCCAACTTCACTCGCGAGTTTCGGTCCGCACCGTCAGAAGGAGTACCTTTTCCAACTAGTACCTACAGTGTTCGCTTTCCTTCCTTCCACCTATTGTAGCAGGCGAGCTCGGTCTTTATTTGTACACAGCGTGTTACGAGCGCATTCGAAAACAGATACCCTCCTTAAGCAAATGCGTGTGAATGACCCGGTGGTGGGTGCTTTGAAGCGGGATGGGGAAAAAACTGCCATTGGACGCGTTCTGAGCCGCTGATTGGTCCGCCCAATTTACCAATGGTGGCCGCGGATCAAGTCGACGTCGCTTTTTTTGCTGCTGCGAAGAGCTCTTTTTGCCGCAGAAGCAGGTCCGCATGGCGATTGAGTGGCTGTAAGCGGCGCGATTGGACTCGAGTCCACCGGCGGAATGTTCTTCCGTTTCAGTTTGCGTTGGCCACACACGCACGCCGCGCTTAACACAGCAATCCCGAGCCAACTTGTCGCGACGACAGGCAAGAGAGTGCACCACCAGCAAACAAAAAGTGACCACAATGCCACACGGCGCTCTATTAAAGTCCACTTCAGTACCACGCTTCGCTGGAAAAAGGGAGTGATTGCGTCACTTGGGCTGCGCCAATTCGCGAGCAGTCATTTCATTCAGCCAGCCAGCCCAAGCACCGCTGATCCGTCCGCGTCACTCGGCGCAGTCCGCAGCAACTCCGTCCGTCCGCCTTCGGCCGCAGCGGCCTCACTCTCCCATCGCGCAACCCAAAGACACAAGAAAGACACAAGCAAGACACATACACATGGCCCGCGCCACCTCATCCACAGCCACAAACACCCGCCGAGGCAAGATGCAGCTCGTGGGCGCCGGCCCGGGCGACCCGGAGCTGCTCACGCTCAAGGCCTACCGCGCGCTCCAGGAGGCCGAACTCGTGCTCTCGGACCGCCTCGTACCGCAGGAGATCCTGGCGCTCGCCAAGGGCGAGGTGCGCGTGGCTCGCAAGCGCTGCGGCCGCGCCGACCTCGCGCAGGCCGAGCTCGACGCCTGGGGGCTCGAGGGCCTGCGCCAGGGCAAGCGCGTCGTGCGCCTCAAGAACGGCGACCCGTTCATGTTCGGCCGCGGCGGAGAAGAGGCCGTGATCTACTCGGAGGCGGGCTTCGACGTGGAGGTCGTGCCCGGCATCTCCAGCTCGCTCTCGGCGCCCATGAGCGCGGGCATCCCGGCCACGATGCGCGACGTCGCCGACCAGGTGCTCGTGTGCACGGGCCACGGCAAGCAGGATCGGTTCCCGAACCTGCCCGAGTACTGCGACCACCGCACGACCGTGTTCCTCATGGCGATCGGCCGCCTCGAGGGCCTCTGCAACAGTCTGATGCACGAGCGAGGGTACCCGAGCGAGCTGCCCGCTGCGATCATCCACGCAGCGACCATGGCCGGCGCCACCACGATCCGCAGCACGCTCGGCGAGATTGCTGAGGAAGTGCGTCGCCAGGGCATCACTCCTCCAGGGACGCTCGTGCTCGGCAACGTGGTGAACGCGCTCACGTACCTCAAGCACTACGACGCCGTCCAGACCACGGGCGCCACGACGCCTCTGAAGGACGCGCGCAAGTACCAGATCTCCTACGCGCCGCTCGAGTCCGTCCCAGAGCTTGACCCAGACGTCCACCAGGTGTACAACGCGACTGTGGTTAAGAAGAGCGCAAGTGGACTCGGCGCGTGGCTCTCGCTCTGGCACGTGCTGCTGCTGCTCGTGCCGTTCGCGTATGCTGTGTCGTCGTTCGCCGCCGTGCCGCAGACTGCGTAAGCTCCATCGCAAGTGAGCGCTGTATATATCGTATTTGCACTGTGCGTAGCATTCCAGGTGGCGCTGAACGACCAGCAGCTCCGTCGTGGTTCCATCGAGAGAGGCGGGAATTGTTTCTTCTCGCACGACGCAGCGAACGCGTTCGCTCCATCCTCATCAATTTATAAGTTCTTTCCACGTCAAATCAGACTCTCTCTCTTTTTGAATTTGAGAATGAGTCATCGTGAAATCAAACACAGCAACCAAGTTCGCATGGTCCACCTCGATTTGGATGGAGATTTTTAATCAAGGATGCGTCACGGAAAACCTTTTGCTGTGTTCCTGCCCCAGTCTTCGCAGAATCAGGAAGAGCTTCCGAGGTGAAAATGGCGCGCGTGCGTTGCAACTTATCGCCACCGCTGCTGCTCTGGGCTTGCGCCCTTTGGCTTCTGATAAGCGCTGTGCAGAGTCTGCCTGCTCCGCATGTGCGCGTGTTCGAGCCGCTGAAAGGCGCGCTCGGGAAAACAGCGAGCAGCGAGAGCGAAGACCCCACTGCGTTGCCGACGATCGCGCTCATCGAGTCTCTACCGGTGGGCGACTTCGCGCTCACGTCTGCAGTGCCGCAGACCGCCGACGCTCTGTACAAGCGTACTGCGGAAGCGTCAAAGTCGATCGACCTCAGCGCCATGTACTGGTGCGTTTTTAGGTTTTGCGCAGATACCTCTCTGAGTGGCTACAAGTGTTCATGGTATACCGTGCTCTTCCTGCGCAATAACAGGAACCTGCTTGGAAAAGAAGACCGTCAGGTGTACTCGGACGCAGAGATGACCCGCTTTGGTGCTGATCGAGGCGTGAAGCTGCTCCAAGGGCTTCACGATGCAGCTGCACGTGGTGTAAAACTGCGCATCCTGACCGCGAAGGAGTCGATTTCCGACTCGGAGTGGCCCAACAGCGCACCAGCACCTGGCCTCCCGGAAGAGCTGCAGCAGCTAAAAGACGCGTTCCCTGAACAAGTGCAAGTCCACTGCTGGAGCGGCGACGAGTGGTACGGCGGCGGCATTCTGCACCAGAAGATCTGGATCTTTGACCAGCGAGACGTGTACGTCGGCAGCGCCAACATGGACTGGAAGTCGCTCGCGCAGGTGATGGAAGTGGGCGTGCTCATCGAGAACCTTGCCTCGTCGTCCCCTCTGCTGGCCGACATCCAGAAGCTCTTCGACACGTGGTGGCTATGGGCCGCGCCTGACCTCCCCCTCCAGACGAGCACGTATTTCTCCGAAAGGTTCCAGAGCGAGCTTCGCGTGCCTTCGTGGTCACTCTACCTGCCACGCGAGAAGCGAGCCGCCGACCCGTTTGTGAAAGCTCATCTCACGTCGAGTGGGAACATTTCGCACCAGATCCAAGTCAAGTTTGGTTCGAAAGAGAGTAAAGCAAGTGCAGCACAGTCAGCAAGCGTCTTTGTCGCTGCTGCACCCCTCGAAGCGACTGCAGCACATTCCCGAACGTTCGATGAAGACTCGCTCGTGTACACGATCCGAAGCGCCAAGTCGCGCGTGAGCCTCAGTGTCATGGACTTCACGCCCTTCTCCATGTACAGCGTGGCGTCTCACGCTGGCCCGATCTATTGGTCGGCGCTCACAGACGCGATTCTCGCGGGCGTGTACGCAAAGAAGGGACTGCACGTGCGTCTGCTGATCAGCGAGTGGCAGCACACGAACCACCAGATCATCCCAGCGCTCGCTCTGCTGCAGAAGCAGGCGGATCTCTGTGAGAGGATGCGCGACGCGTGCTCGGGCAAGCTGGAGATCAAGGTGTTCCGCGTCCCCGGGTGGGCGAACACGACGTCCACCACAAGATCAAAAGCCCAGTGGCCGTCGTACACGCGCGTGAACCACGCCAAGTACATCGTCACGGACGCGCGCGCGAACATCGGCACGAGCAACATGGAGTGGGGCTACTTCTACACGACCGCCGGCGCGAGCGTGAACACGGACCACGAGCCGACGCGGCAGGCGCTCGAGGGCCTGTTTAACCGCAACTGGGGCTCGAGCTACGCGCAGCCATTGTCGGCTCGCGATTAGCGCGCTGGTGCTTGTTGGTGAGGGGAGAGCGAGCAGTTGTGGCGTATGCTTGCTTGTCAGATTTTGGATGGGAGGGCCGTTGAGATGGCTCCATT
>JAASFQ010000488.1:0-21279 GCA_023333845.1 Globisporangium polare | reverse complement strand
GGTGATCCTGGTGGCGCACCGACTGTCGACGATCCGGAGCGCGGACCGCATCGCCGTGATCTTTGATGGCAAGGTCGCGGAGCAGGGCTCGTTCAACGAGCTGGCGGCGAAGAACGACAGCCTCTTCTCGCAGGTGGTGCTGAATGGGCAGAACTGAGAGCATCTCCAACGACACAACAGACAAGTAAAGTTACACGTATAGACCAACGATTTACCAACTCACACCCGTGTTCAGTTGGTGTCCTGGCGCTCTCGACAGGTACCTTATCTGGTTACTGCTGATTTGCTCATCTACTGTAACCTTCGTTCACTCGGTCAGCAGCTGCACCGACCGACAGAAGCCCAGTCGATGAACCCCAGTCTCGCGAGCCTTCGCCGCTGCAGTCATTGCAGCGTGAGCCTGTTCAAATGTGTGCCTGTCCGGTCGCAGCAGAGACGACGCGAGTGGCGAGCCGTAGCGGTTATGGTCGCGCTTCCCAAGTGCGTGCTGCACGCGCACAGCCATGACGTGGGACTGCGCAGCGAGCGTCTTGGAGATGCGGATGCGGTTCGGGCCGTTCGCTTCCGTGGACTCGCAGTCTTTCCTGAAAATGCTCGCCCCGCGATCACGACCGACGTGGAACTCGGGAGTTGTGTCGTCGTCGAGTGCTGCCGCTAGCCCACGGTATCGCTTGGGCTTCTGGTGCTGTGGGATGACGTAGGGCTCCAATGGTGCGATTGTGGTCGGCGCGGATTCGGACCGACTCAGTGTGCGGGGGACAGTGGGGAAGTTGGCTGGTGATGGCGTGTCGTTGCTGTTGTTGAGTGCGCTGCTTGATGATCGAGGTCTCGAGTCTGTTGCTAGTGATGCTTGGCGGTGAAGCTGGAGTGCAACAAGTGGCGGAAGGACTGTCGACAAAACTGCCGCGGCCGCGTCTCTGACTCGTCTGCCAGCCGAAGAAGCTGTTCGGACGTGATCTACGCCAGAACACTCTTCGTTGTCGTCTGGGGTGCGCTCACTTATCCGGGTGGTATAGCTGCCAGATTCGGAAGCATCGGACAAGTAGTTTGACGGCACAGGGGCTGAGATCAACGGCAGATTCACCAGCGACTCGGTGAGCGCAAAGACCGTGCTTGACAGTGGCTCGCTATCGGATTCAACTCGAGGTGACCTAGACTGCTGAGTGCCAGCTTCATCCCTGTTGCTGATCACAGAAGCTTCATCGGCAAGGTTCTCGACTTGAGGATCATCTCTGGTGCTGTCGGCTGGCTGTTCATCGAAGGCTGTGTCGATGACCGAAGGATTCCTGCTGTTACTGTCCTCGTACGATGCCATTGCCTGCCTCCACTGTTTCGGGAGAGTGTCTTCAGACTGCGCGCGACGAAGATGGCGCTCAAGCGAAACCGCAGGATGGGAAATTGGGCACGACGATGGCACAAACAGGATGTTGCGATAGTCGTCGTCGTCGTCGTCTCGAGTCGCCTGGTCCGCTCTCGCAGTGCTTTCAGCGGTCTGAGCTGCTCGTGGCACGATGTATCGGGTCTCCGGCGGTCGACTCTGGTCCACAGACTGCTTCACCTTGCGCTCGTGGAAGCCGAGGATCACGTTGCAAAACTCGTCCTTGATCGCGATGCCCTTGGTGCTAAAGCAGGATCGAAGCAAGAAAGAACAGAAGCGGTCAACCGTGAGCAGTTCATGAATGGAAGCACAACAGCGTCGTTGTACCTCTTGGACAGAGTTTCCAGCGCACTATCCAACGCTTCGTGGTGTCGCTGCCACATTCGATCGAGTCGCTTGAGGGTGAAAAGTGCGTCATCCAGGTCCAGGATGCGGCATATTTCGTAGATGAACACGGTCTGCTTGTACTTGGAGAGCACGCGGAAGAGGACGGTCGAGCGTGTGAATCGGCTCAGATGGTGCACGAACTTGAGGAACTCGAGCAACTTGATCGGATTCCGAAAGTGGCAGAGCACGAGGACGAGCTCGTGGAGTGACGTGGCGCTCGCGAGCGCTTCTTCTACGACGCTGCGCAGTGCAAGGAACTCTGTCTCGTGGGTCAGCAGCAGCAGCGAGGCGGCAAAGCCGTTGATCAGGTTCGGCTCGGGGTTCTTGGACACACAATCTGCCATGAGCAAGATGAGTGGCCAGCATGACTCGTTCTCCAGCAGACTGAGAAGAGTCGCCTGGTACACGCCTTCGAGGATCCCAAACACGCGGAAGAAACCAGTGCCGACGGCCGAGAGGTGTCTGGGGTCGCAGACTTGTGTGCAGTAGGACTGCAGCTTGTCTTTCGGAAGCGCGTTCAATTTACCCAGCGCCAGGTGCTTCTCCTGGTGGGAGAGCGACAGAAAGAGCGTGATGAAGCACATCCGCACGGGCAACTGGAACAAGTTGAACAGCAGCACGAGGATCTGAAGATCGTCGGCACTGAGATCCCGAGCGACGCCGGTGAGGTCTTGAATATGGTCTGTGCTTTCCAGCGCGCGAATCTGCTCGACGAATGACGAGCGCGTGCCCCACGACAGTGGGTGCAGCAGTGCGATCATCTCGTGGAGGAGCTCGGACGGAAGCTTGGATGAGCACGCCACGACGCGCAGCAGCACGCCTTTCACGGGATCGCTCGCGAGCATGTCGAAGAGGAGGCTGCGCGTGATAACGGGGAGCTCGGCTGTGAAGATCACGAGTTCACGACTCGACGCCTGGTTCATGAGACTCGCCGCAACCTGTACGAAGCTCAGCAGTTGTGCAGACGACACATTTGGCGAGATGAGCAGCTTCGTGAACATCCGGTACTCGATCTGTGGGATCAGCAGCAGCAGCTCGAAGAAGAGATCGAGCGCGTCGGTGGGCAGCGAGTGGATCTTGTCGAGCAGGCGGCAGTTGGCTTCGCTGGGCAGACTCAGCATGAGTCTCGAAAGCGCGACCTGTTCCGGAATCCGCTGCGTGCGCAAGAGGAAGATGAGCCCTTCATACCTTGTCGACGGGATCACGCGGAACAGCTTAATGGCTTTGTGGAGCGCGATCGTGCACTCGCACAAGTACCGCAGGATGCTGTCATTGAGAGCATGGACACTCGCCTCAGGATCTGGTGCGTGTACTTCTGTTGACCCACCACTTGGTTCTTGCTTTGGCGGCAGTGGAGAACGAAGGAGGACGTCCAAGCAGAGTACTCGCTTGTCTTTCGGCGCGAGTGTCGTGATCAGGTTAAGGATCTTGGTCGCGAGCTCAAGGCTGATCTTAGCTTGCGCGCTGTCTTCAGTGACTTGCGGCTCGTCTAGGTGAGCGAGGAGAACGTCGTAGATCGGCGTGGCTTCGTCGCCAGGGACCTCCTTCGCCCACTTGACCAGAACCTGGCGAGTCTCCAACGAGGGCAAAGCAGAGTTGAGCTTCAGGAATTGCGGGAGGCAGTCCGTGGTGATGCTCTCGATGCCTTCGCCCAGCATTGCGAGCTCTTCCGGGGTGTACTTTGCGATCGACGTGATCATCTTGCGCGCGAACGCGTCGGGCAGCGTCGAGAGCTTCTGAACGACCGTGTCGTACGAGTTGAAGTGCGCATCTAGGAAGAGATCGAAGACGAGCCACGCGGAGGTGTCGCTGTTTGCCTCTTCCTGTGAGCCACCATCTGGTGATGTGTCTTTGCCATCTAGCGGCATACCATCTGATGCAGTTTCTCCGCTGATGTCTCCCTCGACCGGTGGCTCCGCTGCTGTTGTCGCTGCAACGACGTGAAGCAGATGGAGGAAGCGCATTTGGCTCTGAGTCGAGAAGACCAGAAACAGACGCGTGAGCTCCTCGGTTCTCTTGTACGTGAAGAGCGCTGGCACAAAGATGCCGATCACGTGGTTCTCAGCGATGCTGAGCGCGTCGACGAGCCGGAGCAGCTCGCGCTTGGGCAGCACGCTCAGCGCAACGAGGATGCAGCTGATGAGCTTTGCCGTGTTGAATGTTGCAAACAGCGTCTGCAGCGTCGCCATGGGGAACTCGTTGAGGAGCTTCGGCATTTCCAGGCGCAGCGCCGGATCCAGTTCGAGGTACTTTTGTACCGAAGTACCCGTTGTCTCATGGAAGTGTGCAAGTTGCTTGAGCGAGACGCTCGAGAGTGCTTCCGTCGCACGCACGACTGCGAGTCGGACGGAGCTCGAATGAGGTCGCAGCAGCGCCAGCCAGGACAAAGTGCAGCGCTCGTAGATGGTTTTCACGAAGAACCCGATCGCGATGTCGAATGGCGTTGCTGTGATAGAGCTCTGGCCGGCGTCGTCACGCTCACCGTCATCACCAGCCGCAGATCTGCCTCGCTTGCCGCCACTGCTATTGCGAATCTTGACGAGCCAGCTGATCCATGTGCGCAGCTCCGGGAGATCCTCAGCGAACAAAGTCAACAGCTCCTGCTGCAGCTTCAAGGGCAGGTGGCCACACAGATGGCAAAACGCGGCACACAGTGGGAAGCCGATGGTCTGGAACACCTTCGTGAGCTGCTGGCGGTCGGCGCCGTCTCCAAATGCGCCATACAGTAGCATCATCACACTCGACAGCTCGGCGTCGACGCTGTGGTGGGCGATGTAGTGGTGCATCTTGAGCAGGTCGTGTAAGTAGCACTCCATTTCGTCCTTGACGTCGAGCTTGCGATCGAAATGCGCGACGACGTTCTCGAGCGCCGACTGCGCCTGGAGGGCGTCGAGTAGCAACAGCAGCTGCGTCACCTGTGCGGAGCGGAAGCACTTGATCGAGTGCAGAAGCTGGTCGACGATCGCCACTTTGTTCAGCTGCAGCAGCGCCAGGATTCGCTCGGGTGGCGCTTCATGGGAGTCTGGATCAGGGGTCGCGGTGGCGCTCTTCTTGCCAGCTGCCCTCATGGTTGGGGAGGCGCTAACCGACAGATGCATGCAGCACAGGTCAAGTGGCTACTCGTAGTGCTCTCGCCATTCAGCCGCCCTGTTGCTTGATGCCAATGCGCTGTCTTGTTGTCTGTCAATTCGGCGACGCGCTTGAAATAGACGCGAGTTGCAGTGGTTGGTGGCCTTGTGCTTGGAGTTTGTATCGGATTCCACTTCCAAGGTCGAGCTCTTCTTCATTCTCATTTGATATTCGCGTTCGCACAGACCGAGTCGCGAGCGAAGTACAGCGAGCGATCGCTTCAAAGGAGTGTCGATGACGAGCACACAGATCGGTGAAAGAACCAAAACTCTCTCTCTCTCTGCAGAAATCGTGATATATCCGACTCTGGCTTCAGAGCGATTAGCATTGCTAGGTTCGAAAGGTTACCATCGCAAGCGATTCAACTGCAGGGAGCTATGAGGTTGACGAGTTTGTGCTTTGCCGCCTACGTGAAACAAAGCAAGGGGTGATTAGCTTCCTCGCCAGATCTCACAGCATCTTGGCAATACACGCTGCAACTTACATGGATCGCAGGTAGTCCTTGGTGTAGTCGTCGAGCGGCAGGCCTCCGCCTCGCACTGCAGATGCCGCAGCTGCCCCACTACCAGCGGGCTTTCCTCCCCCAGGCTTCGCTGAAGAATCTCCACCATTGCCGAAGCTCCCAGTTCTGTCGTACAGCTCTGTTGGTCGCAGAGTTGTCTCTGGAAGGCTCACGGATGACTCCGAGGACGACTGGTACTGGTTGAAGCTTCGCGATGCTGCCTCCTCGTCTATAGACTTTGCATTCCCCAACGGTGACGGCGACGGCGGCAGCTGCGACGGGAACAGGTGCTCGTACAGGAACGTCAGCACTTCGTCGTGCGCCAGCAGCCTCTCGATCAGGCGAACGCGGTCCACCGAGGTGAAGTCTTCGAAATCCGGCCCCACGTCGTAGCGCTGGTTCCTCGCTTTGTCTGCGTTCGAGGCGTGCAGTCCCGGCTTCTCCTGCTTCCCTCTCTCCAGACTCGTCGAGCCGCCGCCGTGTCTCCGCTTCACCACTTCGTCTTTCACAGACTCGACGCACTGGATGAAAAAGTTCTCCAGATGCGACCGCTGCTCCTCGCCCTTGCCGAGATACCGCTGCTGCTTCATCATCACGAGCTCCTGGTTCTTCTGCTGCAGCTCGCGCTTCAGGACCTTGATCTGGCGCTTGAACTTCTCTTCGCGCTCCTCAAACATCGCTGGGGGCGAAGCGGGGGTTTCCAGGTTCAGGTACGGCAAGCCACCGAGAGAATGAAGTCCTCCAGCCGTCGTTGAGCTCTCTGAGTTCCGCTTCGTCTGTTTCCTCGGCATTGCTGAGGTGCCTTTGTTCTGGCTCTCGAAGCTCGGGAGCATGCTGCTTTCAAAGCAGCCCGCATTCCCGTTAGGCGAGGCGATGCGCACATCGAGTTCTGCGCGCAGCAACTTGTTCTGCTTCTTGCAGGCTTTGAGCTGCTTCTCCAGCCAGTTGCGGTCTTCTTCGATGGCCTCGAGCTTCTCCTTCATGTACTTGAGGTCCTTGGTCATGGACGTCGTGAAGGCGTCCAGCCGGAGCGCCTCTTTCCGGTACCAGTCGCGCTCCTCCTCGATCTTCTTGATCTTCTCCGTCTTGTTCTCCGTCGTCTCGTTGCGGTGCATCTTCTCGCGCATGTCGTGGAGCTCTTTTTGGACATTGTACATGTGCGCGCGGTACGCGGCGAGGAAATCCTTCTCTTGGCGTCCAAGCACGGCGCTGATCTGCATATCAAGAGTTCATCAGCTGCCTCATTGTGTCACGAAGGGCTCCGTGCTAAGAAGAACCTCCATACCTTGTCAGATAGAGACCCCACGACTTCGTGGAGCTGAGCATGCCTGTCTCGCACGATTGCCATCCTACATGCCGCACATACCAGAAGTGTAGAGCAAGGTCAGTCTCATTCAGGTTGCGTTTGAAGGGAGCCTCACGAACAACATCAAAGCGCAATACGCACGCTTCAGGCTCTTCGATGGCCACTTTGCCGTGACTCTGCGCGTTCTCACTCCCAGCACCACCGCCACCGCCATTGCGCAGCGACGTCAGGAACGTGTCCTTTGAGAACACCTCGAGGTTGTCTTGGCTCATGGCGTCGACGGGTGAATTCCCAGCGAGCGACTTGCCTCAGCTGGCACTGGTTGAGGCGCCGGTCGTGATGCAGGAGCTTTTTCAGCGGTGGTCGATTGAGGTCGCACAACAAATAGCTGCTGGGCCGAAACGAAACAGAAACCACCGAGGAGCCCAGTCGCCATGATCAATTTCAACAACACCCGTGAGGACGGTTGTTTGCACTTGACGACGACATGCCTGGCTGCTTCTCATGATGCCAGCGCTTTCTCGACTCGAGGCATGCTTCCGCGTGTATCTGATCACCTTCAGGACGGAACACTACGGCTCGTCTCGGCTCTTCATCTTTGTCCGCCAAACAGCACCACGCAAGCGGGCACGAGCAATGGATCTGTGCGTCTCTTGCCGTGGCGTTGAGTGAGGTGTAACTGGACAAGCAAGCGCGACTTCTCGCTCGTCTCTCTCAGTCACCAATCACGATGTTTCGAGGTGGAAGCGTGAGCGAAAGCGGAGACGTGAAGCGGTTCTTTGCCCCGCCGATCTTCCCGTTCCCCGACGTGGACTCCGGGCTGTACGACGACGACGATAATGATGACGATGAAGATGACGAAGACTCGAGCGACAACAACACTGTCGATCTCTTTGACGCGCACGAGTCCTACAGTCTAGAGCAAGATCTGCTGCTCGTCAAGTACCGGTGCTTCCAGCCTGAGCTCAAGATGGATGAGGTCTCGCGCCGCTTCCAGAAGGAGTTTGGCATCGCAAGAAGTCCCGAGCAGCTGGAGCAGCGCTTTCTTTTACTTCAGTCACCCGAATTCCGAGTGCTCTTTGCTCTCTACCTCCAGGCGATCTCGCTCAACAAGGACGCGCACTACGCCAGCGGCACGTACGCCATCTTGTCCGAGTACCAGTCGCTGCTGCGAAGCACGCGGACGTCCTGCGAGACGCGGCTCTTTCAGCTTCTCTACGACGACGAGAAGTTCCAGAACGAGCCAAGCGAGATGGTCAACGTCGAGATTACCGGTCGTAGCTTCCCCAAGGTACGTCCTATTGTCCACGGCTATGAGCTTGTTCCACTTGATAGATCCTGGTTGGTTCTCACACATTGTCGCAGTATACCAGGAGCGTGTCGAAAAGCCAGCTCTGTCGCTGCGCGAACATGGTCCAGCAGCTCTTCAAGCGCTCCGAGGTCGGAGTACGGGCGTCTCGTCACCAAGCATTCACGCTCCAAGCTGCTGGGACTCGGCTCGAGAAGCTTCAGCTCACCGACGCCGTCGCATTCTACGACTCGTGCCACGTGTACAATCACTTGGAGCAGCCGATCTTCGACCGCCTCGTGCAGTTCTCAAAGGACCCGACGCTGATGGAGCGTCTTGAGCTTCAGCGGCAGCAACTCGCCGAGTCGAGCCGCATCCAAGTGGACTCAAAGCAGCAGCTACATGAGATCTTTGAGACGCAGCACAAGCAGCACCTCGCCAAGCTGGAGCAGATGAAAGCCGACGAGTTCGAGCGCATGAAGGCGCAGCTCGAGAAGGTGCTGGAAGACGACATCGCGCACATCCACCGCATGCACAACACGCTCTTGAACCACGAGAGAGCCAAGATCGACGCCAAGTACGAAGAGCAGGTCGTGATGCTGAACGAGCAAATCGACGAGATGAAGCACGAGACACTCGAGCTCCAGCAGACCTGCGAGAGCAACGGGTGGCACAACTTGGAGCGTGACATCATGCAGGCGTCGCTCCAGGTCGAGCGCATCTTCGGCACGAGCGACTACCTGGTTCGGCTTCTCATCTTGGCAGAGGATCTCGACGTCGAGCCACTCCGACGCGCACTGATCAGCTACTTGAGCGAAGCCGACAAGTTCCCGCAGTTCGCGCTTCGTCGAGAGATGACGAGCAAGATGATCCCCGACACGACCGTGCTCGAGATCTTGAAGCGCTGTCCGACGAAAGACTTGAGCGAGATTCAGCAGGCGGGGAACCGGTTTCTCCACCACGAGCTCGTTGTCCGCGAGATTCACACGAGGAGAGTGGCGTTCGGTCGCTTTCTGTCGTCGCTGACCAACGACAAGCTCCGAGCGGCCCTATTTCATCCGTCCTCTAGCGGCAAACCTGGTACTAATCGTAGAGAGGACGTTAGCAGCATTAGCACGACTGTCGACAGCGAATTCGCACAGCAGATCGCCGCTGTTGCGGATTTCCCAGGGATGTTCGAGCAGGAGTTCGCGCGCCGCCGCGACTTCTCGTGCGTCAAGATGAACAGTCGGCACCTGGAGAAGCAGATCAGCTTCTCCGAGGAAGACTGTTTGCTGCAACTGGAGGTCTCGCATCGGTACTGCACCGTACTAGCGACGAAGGAGCGCAGGCAGGGCGAGTCCGGAAAGTGGATGTACGAGGTGAGCGTTCGAGTCTTCGTTCTTCCGCATGAAATTTGCTTCTTGACTGGATGGACCTCATTGACCATTGTAAATGCTGGTATCATTGTGCAGGCGACGATCGAGGTCTTTGGCGGGGACGGAGAGAGCATCTTACTGGGCTGGGAAGTGCCGCGCGGCAGTGCTGCTGCTGCCTCTGAAGATCCAGTCGTCAGCACATCCGTCTTGACGACTGGCAGCTCGAAGAGCTCTCTCTCTCGAGCGGCGTCTTCATCAACGCTCCACACGCCAGTGCAGCCTATCGGCTCCTCGCTTGCATCGCCAGCTTCATCGCACCTGTTCACGCCAGTCAACAACAACAACAGCTCTTCAACACTCGTCCCGGGACTCGCGCCGAGCCAAGACGGACGCAGCTTCGGGGTGACGTGGCAGTCGGACAGCGGACTGGACATGGGCATGCTGCACGCAAACGGCCAGTCGCGCTCGGGCGTCCCCTGCTTCCGCGCCGGCGACGTGGTCGGCTGCACGATCAACCAGGACGATGCCGTGCCGCACCTGTGCTTCTACCTCAACGGCGAGCAGGTGCTGCCGTCACCCGCCAGCACGCTCTCGTACAGCGCGGGCATCGCCGTGCAGAACCCGCCGGCGTGCTTTTTCCCCGCGCTCGCCATGTACTCGTCCAAGAAGAAGCCGCAGATGCGCGTGCGCTTCAACTTCCGCGGCGGCTTCGCGTTCCCGATTGCGGGCTTCGAGCCATACGGCGCGCCGTTGTAAGGTGTTGAGGTTCGAATCTTGCATTCGTTTGCCAAGTCAAAGATCTATCTCGTTGATTGCAGTTTGTGGAGAAAAGAGTGATGATCTCGTGTTTGAACTTGCAAAATGCGGGCGTTTTCGCAGAACGACACGGAGCAATCGACGAGTGAGTGAGCGAGGCATGGGCATCGCGGGACTGCTGCCGGCGCTCAAGAGCGTGACGCACCAGGTGCACATCGCAAAGTACGCGGGCAAGACCGCAGGCATCGACGCCGCCGGGTGGCTCTACCGAGGCGCGTACAGCTGTCCCATGGACGTCGTGCTGCGCACCAAGAACGCGGACGGGTGCGTACAACCGCTACCAGCGTCAAACTGTGCAGTCTGTGATGGCTATTCCTTGACAGGAGACCTGGGTGGTACGGATGACTAGGTGACTGATTGCGCACTGGTTTGCTGCGGATATGTCCAGATACCTGAACTACTGCTTGGAGCAGATCAAGGTGCTGCAGGAGCACAACGTGACGCCGATTTTCGTCTTCGACGGCGCGCATTTGCCTGCAAAAGCAGAGTTGAATGCTGCGCGAAACAGGTTCGATCGAGTGCAGAAAGTCCTGAAAGCTGCTCAATGCTAATCTGATGCATGTGCGGTGTTTGCAGAAATCGAGAGGTCTGGAAAACCAAAGCCGTGCGACAGCTGAACAGCGGGGACGAGAGCGGAAGCTACGCAGCGTTTGCGAAAGCCGTGTCCGTCTCAAACGACATGATCATGAAGTTCATCGCGGTGCTGCGGCGTATGAGCATCGTCTTCTACGTCGCTCCGTACGAAGCGGATGCCCAGTTGGCGTACATGTCGCGGCAGAAGATCATCGACGTGGTGATCTCGGAGGACTCGGATTGCGTTCCGTACGGCTGCAAGGCGGTGCGTGAGTTAGGATGACCCAGCTAGTGCGCGCGGCGCGTGTGACTCACTATCTACTGCGATGTCGATCGCGCAGATCCTTTTCAAGTGGACGCCGGATGGATGGGCGAGTGAGTTGAAGCGACGCAGCTTAGGCGCGAACGAGGAGCTTTCCTTCGTTGGATGGACCGAAGAAATGGTACGCTCAAATGTGCTGCCTGCCACCGTTTGCCATCCAGTCGACTGACGGATTTCTCTCGATTTCCCTAGTTTATCCAGTTGTGCGTACTGTGTGGGTGCGACTACTGTCCGTCCATACCCGGCGTCGGCATCGTCACCGCATACAAGTTCGTTGAGACCCACAAGTCACCAGTGAAGGTAAGCTTTCCCTCCTGCAATGCAAAGTCGTCGGAGTTGCAGACACTCATTGACGTGTGTTTGCCAGGTCGTGACTGCTCTTCAAGAGCAGAAACACTCCGTGCTACCGCCGAATTATGCAGAGCGGTATTACTCTGCGATCGTCACCTTCCGGCATCACCTCGTGTTTGATCCCCGAGACAACGTAAGGAAGCCTTTGCAGATGTTTATGGTGTATAGTTGCTAACCAGTTCGTCCTTGTTTTGCTCTCATTAGAAAATGAAGATGCTGAATCCTCTCACTCTTTCGAAGGAGATCCTGCCGCTGGTCGACAAGGAGCTGCATTTCCTTGGAAACGTCGAGCTTCGAGACGACATTATCGCCTTGATTGCTTGCGGCGAAGTTCACCCCGTCACGCTGGACAGCTACGACTGGAAAGAAGCGGCCGAGGCGCTGAACGAAGAACAGCAGTCTTGTCTGGCTCCGAAACCAAGCACGCACTCGACGACGTCCACGGAGAGCAGTGTAATCGACCGACAAGAGCGAAGTCGTCCCGAGTACGATGAGCAGTCAAGTCACTGCACTAACCTTTCTCAGCCTCAAGCTGGAGAGCACGATGCTCAGATTCCGCCTCACAAAGTCCGGAGAAAGCAAGCAGTCGAGAGAGAGGACCGAGAGCAACCCAAGCCAGCGTCGACATCATGGAGCCATCTAGATAGCGTGCTGGGAACCTCACTTCACATTCTGAACTTCCGAAGTCCGAAAGTGAGCGACAGCTTTCGACCGCTCGTGTCGCTCCCGAATCGCGTGCCACTCTCCCATGGTGGTACGACGTCAAAAGAAATGAAGGAGTTCGAAAACCAGTCTGTTCGACATACTGTGAAGCGGATCAAGAACCCAACCAAACGAAGACGCGAAGAAAATGGGAGTGGCTTTGACGGCGAAGTGGTGTGCCGTATCGACGGATCAAGCTCCAGCCAACGCCCAAGAAGGGCAGCAGATGTGATGGAAGAGGAGAGTTCGGTACTCAGAATGCGACCAGACCACGAGTCGAGTGCTGCGCCAATCGTCGCTCCGTCCCCGCCACCCCCGATCAAGCCGCTAAAGAGACCATTTCCATTTGCCTTTCAGAACACCGACACAGTCGAACGGCAAGAGAGCAGCAGCTTCGACAACCCGCCAAATGCAGAGAGTGGAAGCGATTGCGTGTGGGCGCTGCGGCCATTTCCCCAGAAACCGCGAGCGCCGTCTGAGTATTCGTCCTTCTCCCGCGCAACCTACGCGGAAGAGAAATGGGATCGGATACTCGGCGCCGAGATTGACGAGGGCAACAGCGAGATGCAGGTCGCCGATTCGCAGAGCAACGAATCGGTCGCTTCAGGAGTGGACCGCAGCCTCGAATAGAACGTGCAACAGGTGAACGAATGGTGAATAGTCCTTCCATTATGCTTAAGTTATGACTGGTGATGGTGATGCGCGTGTGTGTGTGTGTGAGAGAGAGAGAGAGAGCTGGTTGATCGTGTGCTTGCTGCTGTTGACCAGTCAGGCAGCCGAGGTTGTGCTCCGAGAGATCACCAGAACCCAGAGCCGTTCGTCGCCGGTCGAAACTCGTCGTCTTTCTTGGAACCCGCGTTCGCTGTTGCGTAGCTCAGTCCCCGCTGGCGATACTGTATCAGCTCGAGCGACGCCGGCGGTCGTGATGCAAATGCCATGGACGTGTTGCGGCGAATGGTGTGCACCTGCGGATACTGCGGGCTCTGTTGGCGTTGGTGCTGCTGATGGCATCGCTGGTTGCTGATCTGCATCGGAGCTGGAGCCACGATCGCTGGGCGGGAGAAACTCGACATCCTGTGCGCACTGACGGAGAAGCTCGACTCGCCCATCGTCTCCTCGAGCGCCTGGATGCCTATGTCTCCGTCGGGAGTGCCGCCATCGACGGCTCCACGCCTTCCGGACTGACTGCGCTGGTAGTTCCTCAGTGGCGGGAGTTTCTGCAAAAACTGGATGTTCGCTTTGATGAGCATGGCGCGCTTGCGGCGCGGCTGCTCGCCGTTCGCGTCGCTGCTGCTGCTGCTGTAGTACGTGTCCACGGTGTCGTCCTCGTCGTCGTCCTTGTCTGCTTCAAAGCCCGAGTCGTCGAGCACGAGTGCAGCTGAGTCGGCGTCCACCATCATGGCGCACGAATCGTCGCCATGCGCAGCGCGATGATGCAGTCGGGTCTTGGAGCGCGCGTCACGCGAGCGCTTCATGCCGACTCGGAGCGACATCGTCCTCGGGCTCCGGTGCAAATAGCCTTGTGATGGCGAGAGAGCTGAAGGCGTTGTGCTTGCTGTGGTTGGTGGCGCTCGTGCTCGTGCTCGTGCTGCTCGCTTTGAAGTCTTACTGGCTGGCTGTTTGCTCAGCAGATGGGGAAAGAAACAATGGAAAGAACGCGAGAAGACACGACAGACACACATGAGGAAGAGAGCTGGTTGTTGCGTCCATTTCCATCTGGCTGGCTGCCAAACAAACCGAAAAGGCCGCGTCGCCATACTCAATCCAAGTGGAAAAGGGCATCGGCCAAAAGAAGAAAGAAGAGTCAGGGCTCGGGCGAAACCCCAAGCACAAGCGCGCAGCCCTGCAATGAAACGACAACCGCGGCGGCGGCGGCTGCTCGCGCTCATCGTGCACGCACAGGATCTCGCGCAGCAGAGCAGGCGCGCGGCCATCACGAGCGCGCTGCTCGCACCCACCAACGCGCTCGACTTCCTGCAGCTGCGCGCCGTCGGCGGCGATGACCCGTCGCATCACGCGCTCGTGGACGCCGGCAAGCGGCTGCAGGAGCTCCTCGCGGCGGCCCAACACGCGCGCAGCAACAGTAGCCATCTGCCGGTGAAGCAGCCCGCGCTGATCCTGAACGCGCCGCTGGAGGTCATCGCTTCGCTGACGGGAAAGAGTCCGAGCGCATTCGATGGCTGGCACGTGAAGGAGCGCGACTTGTTTCGCGCCGACCTGCAGCAAATGATCCAGCAGACGAGAGCGCACAGCGACCAGACGATCGTGGGCTGCTCGGTGCACTCGGTCGCATCGGCGATCCACGCGGCGCGACTGGGCGTCGACTACATCCAAGCGGGCACGATGTTCTCCACGCCGTCGCATCCCGAGAAGGTGTCGGCGGAGCAGCTCGAAGGTCCGCAGCTGCTACGCGCGATCCTTGCAGAGGGTAGCGCAAATGAAGCAGAGCTCTCTTTGCCGCCTCTTATCGCGGTGGGCGGCATCAACACGCCGCAACAGATCCAACAAGTGCTGAGCGCCGGTGCAAGTGGCGTCGCCGTCATCCGCGGGATCCTGGCGGCAACAGACGCGCGCGCGACCGCAGCGCAGTACCGCGCAGTGCTTGACGCACATTAGCCTGCAACTGCAACAACAACAACAACAACAACGCTAGCGCAATAGAACGAGAGAGTTCGAGCAAACTATAACTAAATTTCGGATATCCATCTCGCGCACTCGGAATCAAGAGCTCTACTGATGTTGTCTACATGGGACGGACACTAGCGAGCAACCATTCGCCTTCGTTGTACCATACTCGTCGTTCGTTTATGCGTAGCCGCCGTCCATGATGACATCGTCGATCTTGAGGATCATGCGCACGACCTGGGTCGCGAGCTGCAGCTGCTGCTGCTTGCCGATGAGCGTCTCGAAGACGTGCTGCTCCTTCATGTCGTTCGTGCCTGTGGAGTTGCAGTCAATGCCCAGACGCGGGTTCTTCTCGCTCAGCTGCTGCGAGCGCACGGCCGAGAGCGAGTCGATCGGGCTCAGCCCGCTGTTCTCGGCGAGCGCCATGGGGATGTCCTCGAGCGCGTCGGCGAACGCGCGGATCGCGTACTGCTCGATGCCCGTGATCTTGTCGGCGTGCTCGCGCACCTCGATACCGCACGCGATCTCGGCCGCGCCGCCGCCGTACACGATGCGGTTGTTCTTGATCAGGTTGCGCGTGACGCACATGGCGTCGTGCAGCGACCGCTTGGCCTCCTCGACGATCATCTTGTTGCCGCCGCGCACGAGCACCGTGATCGCGTCCGAGCTCGCGCAGTCCTCGATCACGAGCATGCGCTCCTTCGTCGTGCCGAACGCCACCTCGCGCACCGTGCCGGCGTGGCCGAGCTTCTCGGCTGTGAGCTCCGAGAAGCGCGGCACGATGCGCGCGCCCGTGGCGATCGCGATGAGCTCGAGCTCAACCCCGCCCACCCAGCGCACGGCCGGGAGATGGTTCTGCAGCAGCAGGTGGTTCGCCTCGTCGTCGAAGCCCCACTGGCAGATCACGAGGTTCGCGCCGCTGTCCTTCACCTGCTGGATCATCGTCTTGAAGTACTCCTGCTCGTTCGCGTACAGGCGCTCGTACGCCTCGACGCTCGAGATCTCGAGCTTGTGCTTCGTCTTGGGCTTGGGCGGCTCGAACGGACACGTGAGCACGCAGAGCTTGGCGTTCTTGACCTCCTTGGGCATCTGCGGGTGCGAAAAGTCCTTGTCGATCACGATGCCGTTGATCAACGCCGTCTCCTCGAGGGTGCCGCCGGGCTTGCCCTCGACCTTGATCAGGTCAAAGTTCACGTCGCGCGTCTCAAAGTTCGCGACCTTGAGCACGGCGTCGACGGCGATCTGCGCCATCTGGCGCTTGTGCTTGTTGATGATCTTGGACGAGAGCGTGGTCATCGCGGTCTCGACCAGCGGCGTCGAGTCCTCCTTGGTGAAGTGGATCACGTCGCCGATCTTCTCCAGGTGCTTGCACGCGATCTCGCACGCCTCTTCAAAGCCGTCGGCGATGCGCATCGGGTGCAGTCCGTGGGCGAGCAGCTTCTCGGCCTGCTCCAGGAGCGCGCCGGCGAGCACCACGACGCCCGTGGTGCCGTCGCCGATCTCGTTGTCCTGCGACTGCGAGAGCTCCACGAGAAGGTGCGCCACGCGGTGCTCCACTTGCATCTGCTCCAGGATGGTCGCGCCGTCGTTCGAGATCGTCACGTCGCCGTCCTGGCTCACCATCATCTTGTCCATACCTGCACGTGTAGCACGAAGCAATTAGCTCACGTCACATTAGAACAAGCAAGGCGCCTCTTCAGGGGGAGAAACATGTGAACGGCAGCGTACCGCGAGGACCGAGCGAGGTGCGCAGGAGGCTCGAGACCGTGCGTGCGGCCAGGATGTTGCTCTACACACATGCGCACAGTAAGAGAACGTCAATGCAAGGCGCTTGCCACACAGGGACGCTGGAATGCACAGCCCATTACGAGGCCACGAAGAAAAGAAGATCGTAAAAGCCGTCGTACCTTGATCGCCTCGACGCCCTTGACGCGCTCCTTCTGCTCCTGGTCGCGGATGATAATGAAGGGGCGACCGTACTCATCAAAGACCATCGACATGTTGGCTGCTGCTGTGGGGTGTGTGAGGAGGTGCTGTCGTAGCGTTCAGGGGCTTCTCGCTCCTGCTCTGCTTCCTGTGCTTCTTCTTGCTTGTTGCGGCGTGGGCTCTTTGCTTCCTGACCACAGGGCGAGGCAAGATTTCGTTTGGCCCTTTGCTGTGAGGGGAGTTGTGGCGCGCTCCACCTGGTTTCGCTATGGAGCGGTCTACATGGATTTCGCTTTGCTGATTCACGAAAAGAGTGCTGACAGAGTGGCGAGAATATATAACATGGAGGATACATACTGTAGCATCAAGATTGAGAACCAAATCGAGAGGATGGTACTGTACTGTCGTGATTTAGAAAGGAAGCAAGCAAACCCATCAAGCGAAACGGCTTGACCAAAATGGCTACAGCTGCTTGTGTGTGCCTTGTTGGACGCGCACTTCTCCGACCTCATTTCGGGATCCAACATGCACCCTTCGCGCAAGAGCACTGCCTGGCTGCTGCTGCTCTTGCTCATACTGGTCGCCACAACACTGCCATTTTGCCGCGCGTCGTGTGCGCTGGGCACGTTCAACGGGAAGATCTGCTCGGGCAACGGCAAGTGCAACACCCAGAACCTCTGCGAGTGCGACAGCCGCCACTCGGGCTATGATTGCTCTCAGCGTACGTCAAGCGAGGCTGTGTTTATGTATCGCTGATATGGTGTGTCTGTGCGCTCCTCGTTGACCTTCTTCTCGCTATTGCTGCAAGCAGATCTGTGTCCGGTGGGGAAAGCGTGGGTCGCGCCAGCGCGCGCGGCCGACGACGCGCACTACGCGGCCGAGTGCTCGAACAAGGGCATCTGCAACCGAGAGACCGGCAGCTGCCTGTGCATGGAGGGCTTCACGGGCTCTGCCTGCCAGCGATGTACGTACTTGGGTCGCCTCTGATCCATGCGTAGGCAGTCGACAGGGAACCAAACGTCAGTGATCGTCTCTCTCTTTTGGTGTACAGTGGAGTGCTCTGGGGGATGCAACGACGCCGGCGAGTGCCTGTCGCTAAGAGACCTGTCACGGCGCTACGCTGTCGAGTCCGAGACGCTCTACGACAGTGTATGGGACAACGACATGATGTTCGGCTGCAAGTGCAGCAAAGGACGATACGGCTACGATTGCTCCAAGCGTGAGACTTCGTCTTTGACCTTCTCACACAGAGACCTAGTGAAACAAGGTGGTGCACTAACCCAGACTCATTATCAGGCTCGTGTCCTCGCGGTGACGACCCGATGACTGGCGGCCAGGCGAACGAGGTGCAGGTCCTTCGATGCACCGCGAAGGGCGGCAGCTTCATGCTCTACTTCAACGGCGAAGGCACGAAAGTGCCTTTTGACGCCACGGACGTCCAGCTGCTGACCGCTCTCCAGCGGATCAAGACGATGCCCAAGGTCAAAGTCACCTACTCGGTGCCATCGACGCTCTGCAACAGCGTCGCCATGAACGCCGTTCTCATCGAGTTCATCGAGGAGTTTGGACCGTACGGAGTTGCTTTAGCGGATTGTGAGGACGAGTGACGTGACGTGAAGACACCCTCTAGGCTAACGATGCGCTCTCCTTGGCTGTGTGACAAACTACAGGCAGCCACCGATCAAGGTCTTTGGCACGAGCAGCGGGGTCACGATCCTCACGGACGGTAGCGTGTTTGTGGCTTCTGGCGGCTCGGTGCTGGCGGGGAAAGTGTCCGTGCGAGGCACGAAGGAGTGGGAGTCCTGCAGCAACCGAGGCGTCTGTGACGAAGGTGCAGTGGCATCTCTGTCTGCTACTGCGCGTAGTCTCTGCTCTAATGGTTCATCTCACTAGGGCTGTTCATCTGCCTTTAGCCACTGGCGCTTGCTACTGCTACCTGATCCCGATGCCCGGCTTCCGCTCGAGCGACGGCTACGGCAACGTGGGCAACCGCGGCGACTGCGGCTGCGCGAATGACAAGAACAAGTACGGCGGCGCGATCAAGTCGTGCATGGGCGAGCTCGCGTGCAGCGGACACGGCTACTGCACGGACTCGCCGTCCTTCCGCTGCGTCTGTGAGGACGGCTGGACGAGCGGCGACTGCTCCATCCGTACGTGTCATTCAAAAATGTCCAACTGAGCTGGACACTAGAGCTCAGACTAACTCGTGGCTTTCGAGTTCCCCTAGGAACGTGTCCACAAGGCCCGTCCTGGTTTCGACAGCCATCCAGCACCAACACGGTCCACAACCAGTGGGCCACGTGCTCGGACGCTGGGCTCTGCGACACCGCTGTCGGCGAGTGCCACTGCAACTCGCAGTTCACCGGAGCTGCCTGCGAGCTTCGTGAGTGTTAGCTCAACCGATCCAAGGAGCAAGGTGAGCCGCGTGCTTTGCTAACATGTGGGTTTTCTATCTGTGGTTGTGGTCTGTAGTGAGATGCCCGGGCGAGCCTGCGTGCAACGGCCACGGCCAGTGCATGAGCATCCGCCAGCTGTCGAACGAGGCCGACGTCGACAGCCCATCGCTGCGCTTCGACTACGGCGTCGACCCGAACAACGCGCAGACGTTCGACCGCGACAGCATCCTCGGCTGCAAGTGCGACCCGGGCTTCGAAGGCTACGACTGCAGCCAGCGTGAGCCACTCTTTCTTTGCTTTGGCTTTCATGGTTCGACCTTTTTATGTGGTCACTAACAATTGTCGCGTTGATGTGGACACTTCGCAAACTATTACCGCAGAGAGCTGTCCACATGGAGACGACCCGACCACGCAGGGCCAGGTGGACGAAGTGCAGCTGCTCAAGTGCATCGCCACCAGCGGGACATTCCAGTTGCTCTACCGCACTTCCAGGTCGTACGATGTGCCTTTCGACGCGACGCCCAGTGTGCTGCGCGACGTTCTCACGAGCTCCTTCGGCTTTGAAGACGCAATCGTCGAATACAGCGTCGGCACGACCGCCTGCTCGTCCGTGGCACGAGTCGGTACCCAGCAGAACGTCATCAAGATCACGTTTCCTATCGACCACGGCAATCTGCCGCCTCTACAAGTCGACACGGCGTACCTCACGCTCGCAGCACAGACGCCCGGGACTGTGGCTGTGGCTGTAGACGGCGCTGTGATCGACGGTATCGCGAGCCAGATGGGCACGAAGGAGATGGTGCTGTGCTCCAACAAGGGCACGTGCAACTACGAGACGGGCCAGTGCGTGTGCGCCGCCGGCTACGGCAGCAGCGACGGGCGCGGCAACCGCGGCAGCAGAGACGACTGCGGCGTCATCCTCCCGACTCTCAGGAGCTCCGACACCTGATAACACCATTGAATCCATCATGCATTTTGCATTTTGCATTTTGCATTTTGCTCATAAATCTATATCCGAGCTTCGTTGGCTCTTTCAGCAATCAGGAATAGAGCGTTCACCGAGGAATCGACCTCTGTATTCACCCCACTGAGCGTCACGAGAAACGTCGCACTGACGACCTCACTCAGCCTCCCCTTCCACATAGCACGGCAATGCCGCGTCGATCGCTGGAGCTGCCTGCGAATTCTGCGCTGCTGCTGCAATTGGAACCGGGCGACGACGTCCACGCGACAGAAAGCGCTCCGGCGACACTTGCCGACCGTAAACTGCGTCACGCGTCGTGAGTCTGCGCGCTTAGTAGTCGGAGAGCACACTAGCGCATTCGTGCTGTGGCTGATCTCCCTCTCGTTGTGTGAAATAGCACGTTTGCTGTGCGCGGTCGAGATATCGTGAGTCCTGAGAGCTCTCCGGTTGGGCACTTGGTGCAGGGGCTGAGCGAGAAGCAGATCCGTACGAAGCGCATTGTGTGGCCTAAAAGCTATGACTGAAAGCTGCGGATGATGCATGGATTACCTGGACTTCTCTTCCTATGCAAACAGAGCGACGGTCGATCGATGGGCTCACTAAAGAGCTTCATCTCACGAGCTCAGGTGCGCTATCCGCTGGTCATGGTGATCAACGTGTGATTCTTTACGTGCCACTGACCTGTTTGTCTGCGTCAAGTATTGCCGCTGAAGAAGGCGAGCGCCAAGCTGGAGCGCGCGCTGCAGCTCAAGGACCAATGCGAGCGCGAGTTTGACAAGTTCTGCGAGTCCAAGAGCCGACGCCGGCACTGTCACGCGCCAGCGTCCCCCACGAGCTGCGGCGCGCTCGAAGGTACTCTCTGGCTCGAGGCCGAGAAAGCGAACGACGCGATCGCCCGAGGCAAGCATTTGAACCCCAATCGCTTGAATGACCTCGGCTTCGTGGCTCACGTTCTTGGTGATCCGTTCTGTCTGTTGATGTTAACAGAGAAGCTCGCGCTCGAGAGGCTTGTGCGCCGCATCGCGCCATCGCTCAGCAACTGCGCGGGGTCCCACGGCGAGTTGCTGCACATGCTGCACGCGTGTCGCGAGTGCAGCACGCGCGTGACGTTCTGCGCCGCGTGTGCGGAGCGCGCGTCCGAGTTCTTCGGCGGGTACACGACAACGGAGCTGCTCGCACTCTACGGGCGCGACCTGCCGCCTGCGGACGCCGACGCGCTTGAGGCGTTCGCCAACGCCGTCGTGGCCCGCGAGGCG
>JAASFQ010000487.1:0-21288 GCA_023333845.1 Globisporangium polare | reverse complement strand
CAGCGGCACGCTCGGAGAAATCACAGCGATAGCTCTCTGCGGTAAGCGGCACTACCTCTCGATTTGTCGTGCTGCTGTGCGAGAAGACAGAGAGGGTGGCTCAAACGGGGCTGCGACGGTATCGATTTATAGCATCGGAGGATCAACTTCGCACCAGAGCAGCAGTGCCTACGGAAGCCATACACAGGATCGTAGCCATGACAATGCGGCGGCTCCTTTGGCACGAAGGAAATCAGCAGCATACGACAGCAGGCGGTCGCGCGGCACCTTTCGCGGCACCCTGAGCTTCGACACGGAGCGCTTTTGCGGCACGGCGCTCTCCCACGACGGAAAACTCGTGTGCTGCCAAGCTGCGAACGCGAGCTGGACGCTGGTCGTGTGGGACTGGGTGCGCAGTCGTCAGGTCGCGATCGTAGACGTGCATTGCAAAGTCACGCGAGTGCGCTTTAACGCGATCGACATGGCGCAGATCTCGACCAGTGGCGGCAATCTGCTGCGACTGTGGACCATGTCTGAGTACACGCTCAAGGTGTTCAGCAGCTTCAAGTCTGGCGACGAGACCAAATCGAAGCACGTCACACATTACGTCGACCATGTGTGGCTACCTGGCGACTGCTTGGTGGCACTGCTGGAAGATGGGGATGTGCAGCTTATCGTCAACGCAGAGCTGGTTCAGACGATACGAGGCGTTCACAACCAAGCCAAGATGACGTGCATGAGCGTACTGAGCAACGGAGAAGGCGTGGTGCTGGGCGGAACTCAAGGTCTCGTGTCAATTGTTCGCGTTGGCTCAAAAATGATGAAGAGCGCGGAGAAGGAGATGCAACTGCAGCGGCGCATGCGCATTGCCGGAGCGTACGTTGACAACGCCTGGGGTTGTTGTGTGGTCGTGTACTGATTCACTAACCTCTGCTGGCGTTTTGTTTCTTTTGCTCGCATTTTACCCGAAGGCGCACAATTCTGAGTGTCGCGACCGATCCGGCTGCGTCGACGTTGCTGTGCTGTACAGACCGAACCTACGGCTCCTACGATTTGAGCGACTTGTGTTTTCTGCGAGGAGATGATGAGGTTTGGTTCTGCGCTACCAGTCGCTGATGGATGTCTGCCAGCTGTTGCTCAACGTGAATTATTGTTTGTTCCTACCGCTTTGTAGATTGTGTCGCTAGTTCCTCTCGCCTCAACGCCAATTCTGTCGAGTATGGAGAGACTGAGTGTGTCGTCGAGGAAGCCGACCTTTGCTGGACTGTGCACTCTTCCGACTGGCGACTACGCTGTCAACGTTTGGGATCTCCTGGATTGCCACAAGTGCTTTGTCTCTCACTCGCTTGAAGACCAGCTGCACCCATTGTGTGTTGACATTCACCCAGTCGGATACGAGGTGCTGGTCTCGTTCGGGTCGAAGCTGCAGATCTTTGTCGTCTTGCAAGACGTGCTGTGCCTCGCGTTCGAAATCCAGCAGAAGCAGATCAGCATCGTTCAGTATAGCCAGACCGGAAGCATGTTCGCGGGTGTGCACTCCACCAACAAGATGATCTACGTCTACTTGTCGTTCACTCGCCACCAGCGAGAGCCCCAGCTGGTTGGGATCTACCGAGACTTTCGCGACTCCATCTCAGTGTTCATGTGGTCACTGCACGACAGCAGCTTCTTCGGTGCGGATGCGTCTGGGGAACTCCGGCATTGCCGACTGCGCTCACACTGTGGTGGTGAAGTTGAAGATTTCATAGTCACCGAGAGCAGCTGCCGCATCCAAGCGAAGGGGGACGCGATCACGTCGCTGAAGACGTGGAAGCTGGATCGCGACAGCCACGATTTCGTGCTCTTCGGCGTCGAGAGGTTGGTGGGAACTGGCTCTGGTGGCCATCGTGCGAAGCCTCCGTCGTGCTACATTCGCGCTTGGATCAACGGCGATTTGACTCGCGATGCAATCAAAGATCCAGGGTCACCGGGTCAACTCGGAGAGAGCATCCCACATGACGTCACAGTTCTCGGCGTAGGGTGTTCAAATTTGCTCTTCGCTGGAACAGCAAGTGGCGCTGTCCTTATTCTGGCGTGGAAGATCAGCAAACGAAGTCACGACGGACATCAGGGGATCCGTATTCTCCCGCAAATCCGCCGTGTTGATCTGCACACATCGCCTGTGTGTGGGCTGTTCTTCGTGAAAACAACGCGCACATTGCTGACAAACGCAACGAGTGGCGTGGTGCTTGCGTGTTCGTTACGCCATGAGGAAGATGCCGGGTTGTCTGCAACAGATGCCTTGCGAGTTCCGATCAGTGATGACGACTATGTGGACAGCACGACAACCTTCAGCGGCATTTCTCAAGCCGACGAAGTTGCTCTGTACGACCGAAGCAAGATCGATCTCCGGAAGCTGAAGGTGATGGATCTAGAATCCGAGCTGCAGCAGCTGAAGCTGGAGAATGAGATGCTGACGAGGCAAATCGCCGACCAGAAAGAGAAGTACGAGAACAAAATGAAACACGAGATCAGCTCCGCCGCAGAGGAAGAAGAGCAAAAGCGGGTGCAATTACAAGCTGAGATGGACGCACGGCTTCACAGCATCTCCCATGAACGTGATGTCCGCTTGCACGGGATGTCTAGTGATGCTCAGATCGCGCAGGATCAGTATTTGAAGAGCCTCGAGAAGCTGCAAGCACAATTGGACTCTGCTCGCAGTCGTCTGGAGATTTCCGAGTCAGAGGTCGAAGACAACAAACTTGCAGCAGACGAGCGAGAAACGGAGCTCCGAAAGGAGTACGAGAGCCGGATCGACTCCATGAAGCGTCAGTATTCAGCCACGCAAACCTCGCTGCAGTCAGAGCTGGAACAGACGAGGAAGCAACTTTACGAAGTATTGCGGCAGCAAGACCAAGATCAGCTGGCGCAAATGTCGATGCTGTCGACAAACATCGAGGAAGAGAAAGCGCGGGCTGCGACCCAAATGACAAACGTTCAAGGGAAAGTTGCCGGGCTTCACCAAGAGCTAAAGATGCTTCTCACCGCGCTCAATGAGAAAGACCAAGAAATCCAAGACATCACCGCCGACAGCCAGGAGAAAGCGAATGAAATCAGGTTCCTGAAAGAGCGACTTCACGACGAACACAAGACCACGGAGCACGTCACAAAGGAGAAGGCTGAATGCGTTCGTATGTCCACGGAACTGAAGCACTCGTACGAGAACCTCCAGCGCCTGAACAACGTCCATCGCTCGCAGATTGAACTCCTCCAGAAGCAGCTGCTGCCGAAAGACCGAGAGATCGAGCAGATGCAACAGTACATGAATCAGCTTCACGAAGCCAACCAAGACATCGTCGTTCAAGCAAACCTGAGCGATCGGCTCAGGAATGAAAGCGCATCAAAAGCTAAGAAGTTCGAGAAAGATGTCGCAAGCTCCCAAAAACAGTTGGAGAAAATTCGACACTCCATCGTGGTTCTGCAAGAAGAACTGGGAGAACTGGTGAAGCTTAGCGCCGTTCAAGAGAAAAGCGCGATTATTGGAGAGGTTGTGCGGATTCACAAGCGACTGACACGGCAACTGGACATCCTACAGGCAAAGGACGATAGCTCGGAAGAGATCACGGCCGAGCTGCATCGACAGAACGGATTCCTCTTGAAGAACAAGCAGCATTTGCGACACCAGATGGAGATCGCAAACAAGGAGAAGCACAAGCTCGTGTCAGCGCTGTCCTTTCAGAATGGTACACTCATGACTGAGCTCAACGCTCTGAAGAAGCTGAACAAGGAGCTCGAGCGGAAGGCCAAGCGGCTGGAAGAGCGAGATCGAGAGCGATCACACGAGACGCGTGCAAATACAGGTGAAGGAGGCACGCATCCTGACCGATTTGGCATCGCGGAGGTGGCGTACGGAAACCAGGAGGACCCATCGACGATTATCGGTGCATCCTCTCGTGTGTCTGCATCTTCGACCTCCGTGCCCTCATCGACTCCAGCAGTATCGAAGATGCGACCAAAGTCGGCTGGTGCTGCGTCTACAAGGCGTCCACTAGCGACTGGAAATCGCGCAAGAGTCATGATGTGATCGAGCAGACTACAAGCAAGGTAGGATAGGGCCGACATTTATTTAATGTATGCATAGCGTCGTGGATATGCATCGTCGTCGTCGTCAAGCGAGAGAAAGTGGTGGACAAGAGCTGCGGCTGTCCGACTACCCCACGCAGACGCTCTGGTACGTCGGGATGAGGTACTTGATGTTGATAAATGCGTCGTCGCCGCCGTGCGTCTCCATGATTTCGAGCGTCTGCTGGATCAGGTCGCCCAGATTCAGCTGCTTTCTCTGCCCATAGTCGATCGCATCACCAAGGTTGTCTGCGGAGCGAAGAAGGAGAGAGAGAGTCCGTTAGAAGTCGCCTTCGTGAGAGAGAGAGAGAAGAATCAAAAAGAGCTAAGGACTGTACCGTTCTTCCGGATGAAGATGTTGAGGACTGGCAAGATCTGTCGGTAGTAAGGAACAAGCGCCTGGCCGATGAGCCCAGAGCCGTTGCCTGGCTGCGCCGCCGATTCGCACGTGGCCATCAGCTGGAGGATGTGCAGCGTCTTGACGATGATCCCGGCGTTTCGAGTGTTCAGCGCATCTGCTCGCAGAAGAGCGAGAGCAGCAGCGGTCAGAGAGAGAATCTATTCCAGGGACAGGCCAAACTCATGTTGAAAAACACCAGCGCACTCACTCTTGATCGGGATGATGAGCTGCGGGATGACTGGCAACACCTTGGAGCTCGCATTGATCAGCATGTCCTTGATGCCTTGCTCCGACAGGAACGCGTACGGCTCCTCGACTTCTCGAAGGCCGTCGAAGAAGATGGGCAAGTAGTGGTGAAAGTCGAGCTGAGGGCGTCAGCAACAACGGAGAAAGCGCAATAGTTAGATCACGTGGAGGCAACGTTCGTAAGCAGAAAGATGCAGCGCACCTTGGTGATGTCGACTTTCCAGGCGACCATGTTCCGGACTCCGCCGTGGTCGATCTGGATCGGCAAGTCTCCGCGCTCGTAGAATCTGCGAGATCAAAGTTTTGGCACGTTCGTGGTGAGTACAATGGACACTGCGGACTGACTCTGTTGATGTGAATCTCACCGTCGGAATGATGTGTCAGGAGGGTTTGCACGCTCCTTGAAGGCAGTCGGCTGGAGCTTCTGGCGCGGCGACACGCTCGCGTTCTTCGTTTTTGCGACTTCGATTGACTTCTCTAGGTCAGCAGTACCACCGGATCCCTGTCCCTTCCGCAGGAAGTTGTCGACGGTGTACGGCTTCGTGGGCTTGGAGATGGAGAACGCACCGCCGTAAGCTGACTCGTCATGTTTGTCATTCGACGTACGGCGCTATCGAAGGAGAAAAGAGGTGCAGCGGTTAGACCCGTAAGTCCCAGTCTCTACCTTGTAGACAGGTGTGACCAAGCCTCACCTTCGGAACGACCACAGTCGTGTCGAAGCAGCTCCCAGTCTCCGGGAGCGCGATCTGCTTCGGCACAATCCGCGTGCTGACGTTCGGAATACGGGCCGACATTCTGGTAGGAGCTTCTGAGCACAAGTGCTTTCACCGCGTGAGCAGCACGTGCGGCTTGGTTGAGTGAGCTGACGTCTGCTAACAGCCGTCGAAGCGAGCAAGCACAGGCTGCGTGACGCTTGCTCTTTTCTCAAAATGAGCTCTTCTCCGCTTCCGAGCACTATTTCTACCAGCGAGGCAAGCGCCTCGAGACCAGAGCGTATCACGAAAATACCACCAACCGCGATCTATCGCACGTGTATATTTGTCCTCGCGCTCTCGTTCGCCGAGATTGAAACCTGCTCAAGCCAAGCACGATCACGAACCATCATCACTCGTCACAAAGTCCAAGCCGCCAAGGTGAGGCTGATGATTCAAGGGCTATTTCGAGTCGCTGGATGCCAGATCCTTATCCGCGTGTCCCTCTCAGAAGATGCAGTTCTGATCAGCAGACCAGGCACTTCCAAAGCTCTTCTCGACTGTCGTTTAGTGTACAAAGAGTATCTATCATTCGCGACCAGAGTTGGAGGAAGCATGCGGCCCTCCTCGATCCTCAAGACCGAGCCGCCGAGCCAGTTTCTATCGTGGTAAGTATTGCTTTTCTTGAGTGCACGTCTAAAGGAATGGATGGGGTGAGTGCAACTTCACCACTCACGCGGTGTGAACGACGCAGCGTGGGAACTTTTGCTTGACGATCGTGGCGTACGCGATCGTGGTCAACTGGCCCGCACACGCTCCCAGCTCGAGCGTCTTCAGCGGATGCGCAGCCTTCTTGTCTCGGACCAAGTTCGTGAACGCAGTGGTCGTCAGTTGGTTGCACGCCTTGACGTTCAAGTACTTGAGCTGCTGGCATCTCGAGACGACGAGCGAGAAGCCCACGTCGGTTACATTGTAGCAGAACTCGAGCGAGAGCCGCTCGAGTTTCGTCGAGTGCTGGGCGATCGCAGCGAGGCCAGTGTCGTTGATGTTGACGCACCCTTGGAGCAGAAGCGTCGTGAGCTTACTGCAGCCAAGCGCGATCTTCGCCACGTCGCAGTTCGTGACCGAGCGGCACATGGAGAGATCCAGAACTCGGAGCTGAGTGCAGAGCGCGATCGCATTGAACGTCGCTGACGTGATGCTCAGCAGCGCGCAGAGGTTGAGCTTCGTGAGCGTCGCGCTATTTAGAGATACCAGCGCGATGATGCTGCTGTCGTCCAGTGCCGCGCAACCGCGCATGTCGAGCTCCGCGAGCTGGCAGCTCGGTCCGAAGCGAGAGTCGAGAAGGCCGTAGAAGTCCGAATCCTGCACTTTGGGGCAGTTGGCGAGCGAGAGCGACTTCAGATTTGGCTGTAGCTTCAAGAGGAACCGCAGCGCAAGCCCCGAGATCTAGCACAAGCAAAACAACAGGTGCCCAACAAAGATGGTCACTTCAAGAAATGATCGAAAGGCATTCGGACAAAGGCAGTACGTACTCGTAGGCACTTGTCCACGACGACACTTTCGAGCGTCTTGCTTTGTCGAAGTCCCAGTGCGACGACCGCACGGTCCGTGATTCGATGGCACATGGACATGTTGATGTGCGAGAGCGCCGGACAGTTGACTGCGAGCGTGATAACTCCTTCGTCACATACGCGCGAGCAGCCGCTGATGTCCACACGTGTGAGAAGTGGGCACGCACGCGAGATCGCAATGAGCGCCTTGGCCGTGAGCTTGATGCAGTGCAGTTTGAGGCTGCGCAGCGCCGTGCAAGATCGCAAGAGCGTAAGCGCGCAGTCGTCGATCTGCTTGGACTCGAGGTCGATCCGCTGCAGCTGCGTCTGTCCGATGCCTTCAAAGATGTGCTGCAGCAGCGGCGCAGTCACGCGTGGTCCAAAGAGCGTGAGTGCCTCGAGGCGCGTCGCTCGCGGTCGCGGTCGAGCTTGCGTGAGCATCGCAGCCGCGACCTCGAGCTCATGCTCACCCGTGCACCAGGTCTGCGTGCATGCGGGCGCACGAAGAGGTCACTCAGTCACCAGTCCTACAAGAAAGCAATGGCGAGCGCAGCGCATGGACGTACCAGGTCGACGTGGCGCTCGTTGTGCGCCGAGGCGATAGCGAGCTGGCGCCACTTGCGCGAGACGAGCGCGAGGCCGAACCAGCGGTCGCGCAGGTGCACGAAGGCGCAGATCTGCGCGAAGAGCACCTCGTGCGGGAGGTCGTCCATCGACGCGGCCTCGTCGGCGACCGCCTTGGTGCGCTTAATTGTCATGGAGATGGGGCGGATGACGGTGGGAATGGCAACGCGGCTGCTGCTTTTCATGCGTGTGTGTGGATTCTGGAGAGCTCCGTCATGCCTCTCGGGTCGTCAATAGCTGCGCGGGACTCTCAATGGGACGCTGCCGTGGAAGGCGGTCGTTTCCAAGGGCCAAAGTCGGCTCTGCTGCTTGTTCCGATCGCTCGCCTTCCATCTTCGACGACCTTTGGCTTGGGTTGAAGAGCTTTTGCTGATGAAACCTTTCGGACCTGCAGTGTGTCATATCGACTGTACGATGGCCAGTTTGGTCATTTGAAGAGGAAGTCAACTGCTACTCTGGTAATTTACTGGGCATAAAAGAGCTCCGTGATGCTGCAATCGAGTTCAGGTCCGCCCTGTCATCGGCACCAGGAAGAGAGGCGAAGAAAGCAGACGCGTGGCGACGAAGGCAGGAACGCCGTTGCGCGCGCTCTCTCTATCGGAGTCTATTATTACTTACGCGACTAAGCGCGCGCCACCACCACATCACCCTTCACACACATGAGCAGCTGCAGCAGCTCGTCGTCGCGCTCGCGCATGAGCCGGCAGCTCGTGCTGGACGACGTGCGCGACCTGCACCGCAAGCAGCTGCTCACGAGCGCGCAGCTCCACGAGTTCGAGCGCCGCATCGCAGCGCTCCCCGAGCCCACCGCAGCGTCAGCGACCGCGAATGAGCGCCGCCAGCAGCAGATCGACCCGGAGGTGGCGCTCGTGCTCGCGCAGGTGCGCGCGCTCTACCAGCACGAGCTCGAGGCGATCATCGCCGAGATCCGCGTGCAGCACAACGAGAAGCAGCAGGACACGTTCGTGACGTCCGACTTTGTGGCGCTGGCCACCGGCGGCGTCATGGGCGCACTCAACGCCTGGATGCGGCCAGCCGCAGCTCCGACACCGGCTCCAGCTCCGTCCGCTCCAGCGCGTACAGCAACGTCGCTGTGGGCGAGCGCGTTCGACGCAGCGCAGGCGTCGCTCAACGTGGTGCGCAAGCGCCGGCTGCTCGAGCACCTGCAAATCAAGCACCTGAGTGGCGATGAGAGCGCATGCGAGCACGTCGTGCTCTGTATCAACGGCTTTATGACCCAGGGCTCGGACCCGTCGCGCAACTGGAAAGCCTGGTTCGGCGACGACGTGGTCGTCTACGCTGTCCTCTGGGAGGCCGGCGACGTGGACGCCTGGAACGACTTCTGTGCGCACGTGAACGACCAGCTGTCCGTCTCGTCCATGGGCGCGGCCACGTCGGCACTCATCACGCACTTCACGGGCAATCCGTGGCACAAGGCGCAGGACCAGGCCGAGCAGGTCGGCGCGCTGCTGGCACAGGTGCTGGCGTCGCAGCCCACGTTCTGTCGCGGCCGCAAGGTCACGCTCTTTGGCCACTCGCTGGGCGGTGCTGTGATCTACAGCGTCTTCCAGGAGATCGCTCGCTTGCGCGCCGCCTCACCAAAGCAGCAGACACAACAGACAAGTGACCAACAGCAGCAGCCAGACACGTCCCGACTGACCATCATCTGCGTGCCAAGCGAACCGCTCATCACGAACGCCGTGTGCTTCGCCGGCGCGTTCATCCCACGCACCGAGGGCCTCGAGAACATCTCGAAGGAGCTCGCGCCCACGGGCAAGTTCCTCAACGTCTTCTCGTCGCGCGACGGCGTGCTCTCGAAGCTCTTCTGGGCGTTGCAGCTGCACGCGAGCGACCCGATCGCCGCGGGCTGCGCGTCCGTCAAGTTCCCCGCTGCATGTTTGCGCAATTGCGCTAACGTGGACGTGACGCCGCTCGTGCCGCCGCGCATCACGAACCAGTTCGGCCACAACTACGGCATGCACATGGACGATATCATCATCAAAGTGCGTCCGCACCTGTCCATCTTCGACCAGTAATTAGATGTATTCACCTCACAGCGACACCCCGATTTTTCGCTCCCAGCCCACCATTTCTAAAAGCCATCACCAAACTCAATGCGCATTTCCATTCACTCATTGGCACTTCACATGCAATCAAGCGTCCACCTGAGAACGACGACACAAGACTGACCAGCTCACTGCCTTGTTCCTTACTTACTTGAACATGTTGGCAAACGCGCTCTTCTCCTTGGCCTTCGCCTCGTCGTCGTACTGCTTCTTGAGCTGCAGCAGAGAGCGCAGCTCGGCACGCACGGCGCCGTTCTTGGGCTCGGCGGTCGCGAGCTTCGTGAGTAGCGCCTGTGCGCGCTCAAAGTGCTTGAGCTGCCCGAGCGCCTGCGCCTTGCGGAAGAGTGCCTTGCTGTGCGCCTCGTCCTCCGCGAGCACCTTGTCGCAGTACTCGATCGCCTTCTCGGGCTTGCCGCCGAGCTTGATGTAGCAGAACGCGATGTTGGCCCACACCGCAATCTTGAGCTCGCGGATCTGCTCGCCCTGCGCGGCCGTCGCGCTCATGTGCGCCGACTGGCTCGCGTACTGCGACATCGCGTCGCCCTGCACGGACAGGCCGTTCACGTACGCAAACACCTATACAGCAGCAGCATACATACGCGCGCACACACGCCAGTTAGCCATCGAGTAGAGATGGCATGAGATGGGTTGGGTTGGGTTCTGTGACGTTACCTTGGAGTAAACCGGGAGCGCCTTCTTGATGTCGCCGCGCTTGAAGTGCAGGTTCGCCTGACGCTTGAGCATCTCGGCCTGCTCGATCTTCTCGCCCACGCTCAGCATCCCCATGCGCGGCTTCCACTGCAGCAGCTGCTCGTCCGTCAGCTCAACGTCCATCGTAAGAGCACTTGTGTGGCGCTTTGGCTTTCTCGCTTGTTGTGAGCGCTCGAAAAGCAAATGAGCAGAAATGGCAAGCACGAGCTCTCGTTTATTTTCGCAGGTGCTCCTTTTTAGATCCGACAAATCCAAATATTTTCAGTCAAAACCGCAAGCTTTGCCACGAAAGAACTTCCAAGGGCATTCAGGCAGGCAGGCACATATATATGGTCCTCGTGGAGGCTGTCAAAGCAATCCTCGTGGGTATCACTCGCTCGAATTCGCCCACAACCAGAAAGTCAGCGTCGCATTTGACGCGATCATGGGCAAGACAGACATCTTCGGTCTCATTTTGATCACCTGGCGCCGTGACGCCATGACTCCTCAGCGGAGAGAACGACTCGCTCGCTGAAGTCGCTCTCTGATAGCCGTGCGACTTCTGGACAGTTCTACCGCACTTGACTGGAAGTCGCAGTGTCTTTGCTGTTATTATAAAAAAAACTAGCAGTCCAGTGTCGAGTGCATTTGCGTCAAGAAGGAGCCTCGTGGTTCAGAGGTGCGCTGCTGTGACCGAGCGCATCAAGGATTTAGAGATTTGGTCAGTCCAGCCAGACTTGGTCTCGCCAGAGTGAGCGAGCTGGGAGGTTGCCGCCGGTAGCAGCGATATGGCACTGAGTTGCGCTTGGTGCTTGGAACCACTTATCGCGGGCCCAGGTGGAGGCGAATGCTCTTCCCTGCCTCGAATTCGAGCCGACTTGTGTCTCGGAAAAGCAAGTCGTTGCTGACAAATTCGGGTCTCGCTCCTCTCTTGATGTCGCTTGGATGTTGCACGGAAACTTCGATCAGGTTCAAAGGCGCTTCCGTGCAACCTCACCCGAAGGAAACATGCACGAGGCAAAGTATACTCCAACGCAATCGTTTTTCTGATAAATGACGAATATGGTCAGCATTCTACGAAAACTACCGGATCTGTGCCATGCTCGCCATTTGAGCATCAATAGATTGCAGCACCTCCCGTTTATGGACGGTTTATCTTCGCAAGATAAACAAATCATGCCTCGACAGATTTTTCGATCCAACGCAAGGCTGAGCATCTGTCGTCCTTGACGGGGTTTTCCCTCTATCTTCGAATGCTGCTCGATCTGCGTGCGCAGCCAGCATGACGTCTCTCTACGCGACGATCGCGCCGCGCTTCACGCAGGATCTGCTCACGCCAGGTAGCTTCATAGCAGAGCGATAGGGCACTCGCTCTCTCATGCGTCTGTGCATATCACTATCACTCAAATCCACTCACTATTGCTCTCGTCACTGCTCTCGTAACGCAACGCAACATGAAGAGCTCAAGGTGGGCTACCACGACGAGGGCGGGTCGTGGCCGTTCGTGGCGGCGTCGCTCTCGCAGCGGCTGCCGCTGCGCTGCATCGAGTGGAAGAACCTCGTGGGTGCCACCAAGTTCATCGACAAGCTGCCGCTCTCGTTCGTGGCGCAGAGCGAGCTCGAGCTCGACTCGGCAGTGCTGCCGCTCGTGTGCGTCTACCTGGTCAAGTGCGAGGACATGGACCACTACCGCGCGAGCGTCAAAGCGCGCCTGGGCGCCTGGGTCGAGCGCATGAACGCCGCCAAAGTTGAGTGGATGGTGCTCTACGTGCCGCTGGGCACGCGCGCCAAGGGCCGCGGCGCCAGCAGCAGCACGTCGGTCTACAAGAAGATCTTCGACAAGATCCGCGCCGACTTTGCGCACAAGCGGCCGAGCGTGAGCGCCGCGGGCATCATGCTGGGCGCCGGCGCCAGCCTCACTGGTGCCAACAGTAACAGCAGCAGTAGCTCTATGGGAGGTAGTGGTGGTTCAAGCAGCAACACCAGCAACAGCGGCAGCGCCAGCGAGCGCATCTGCAAGATCGAGATCTTCGAAGGCAACAGCATCGCCGGCGGCGGCGCCCCCGGGCAGCACCAGCAGCACGAGTCGCAGTGGTCGGAGCTGCTGCTGCGCCTGCGCCATTGCATCATGGACGCCTTTCAGGTCAAGTGCTACCAGTACGAAGAGGAAGTGCGCGTGCTGGACGCCAAGGTAAGCTGTGTTGTATAGAAGCGCTGGTGCCTGTGGCGATGTATCTGTTGGAACTAAGCTGACGACTATACTGTATACTGTTGTTGTGATGTAGCGCAATGCGAACGCCGCGGGCTGGGACTTTGGCGCGTTCTTCCTCGCAAAGGAGCGCCTGGCGCTCATGTACCAGCAGACGTACCTGCTCGACGACGCCATCCGCCACGTACGCTGCTTATTCTGCTATTGGCTCGGCACATGTTGTCATAGATTGACAAGGTTTCTAATGGCGTTTGCATGCACAGCTGGATGAACTGGACGCGATCTTTATGAACCTGAGCGCGAGCGAGAAGCGCTCGTTCCAGGACGAGAGCAAGCTGTCGTTCCATGCCGACGACGCCATCTTCACCACCGCCCCGGTGCGTTTCTCTTAGTACTGAGCTTCTCTGCTGAGCAACCATACTCATACACAATGGCTTGCATGCAAACAGCTTGCAGTGGACCTACCAGCAACCCAGCAGCTCATCGCCAAGAACCGTGTCTCCACACTTGTGATCCAGCTGCACTGCTTCTGCCGCCAAATGCGCACTTTGTACCTCATGGGCAGCTTCCCGCAGCTACTCCAGCGCGCAACGGCGTTCGTCGCGAGCTTCTTCGAGAGCCTCAGGCAGCTAAGCCTCTCGTCTTCAGAGTCCTCAGGTATCAAGCGCCACCAGCCGTACCAGTGGGCCGTGGCCGCGTGCCTCGAGGTCGCGTACGCGTGCGAACTGTCGTGGAGCGGCCACGACTACCAGGTCTCGTCGGCCAGCGTGCCGAGCCAAGTGACGCAGGCGATCAGCCCCGAGCTTATGGCGCGTAATCTCGGGGATATCCTCTACCTCGCTCGGCGCATGCTCACAGCCTTCGCTCGCTCGCTTGGCACCAACGTTGGTACCATACGTAGTGCTAGTGATACTCAAGTTGATACCGATGTTGATACTTTGGTATCAGAAAACCCCAGCAGCGCTTGGTACGAGTGGCTCCAGACACTGTTCGCGTCGCACCACCTGGGTGAGCGCTATGAGCGCTGCGTGTGGGAGATGTCCCACTTGGCGTCGCTGCACTTTTCACGCGCGGGGCGCCACCGGTTCGCCGTGTTCCTGGGCGGCGAATGCGCGCGGTACCACTTCCGCCACCGGGAGTTCGAGAGCGCATCGCGGCTGTTTCGGTCCCACGCGCGTCAGTGTGAGGAGGACAAGTGGTGGAACCTCGTGGGCGACTGCGTGCGTCGCATCTGCAGCTCGGAGCTTGAGCTGGGCCGCGCCGCCGAGGCCGTCGCCGTGTGCTTCAGCATGCTCACAGGGGTCACGCAGGAAGCCCGCGTCGAGATCGGACGTGACTACCTCGAGAAGATGATGCACACGCTCGTGCAGAGCCTCGACCACCAGAAGGACTCGACGACCAAGCTGCGCATGGGCGAGCTCATCAAACCGTCGACCGTGGAGGTCGAGACGATGCAGACGGCTGGTAGCGACCTGGACTATGGCGACGTGCGCGTCAAGCTCTGCATCACCAACTGTTTCCCAGCGGGTATTCACATCGAGGAGTTGCGCGTCCGCTTCACTAAGCGAATAGTGGTGGCCTCAAGAAGTGGACAATGCGACAGTGTTGAGTTGAGGGCGACGCCACGAAAGAAGCGCTCGTCGTCGATCACCAGCACTCAGTCCGAGCTGCCCCGACTTCACAGCCTTGTCCTAGAAGACGAGAGCCCTTCCAGTGCAGTTGACATAAAGGCCAGTGACTCTACTGGACAAGCGATGGGCGTGGCGACTGCTCTATGCGACTCGGAGCTAGTAGACATCGACATTACGACCGTCAGCGACGACGACGAGCTACAATCATCGATCGAGAACGCAGAAGCCAACGATGAGAGTGAGCTGATCTTACAAGAGGGCAACGTGTTCCTTCATGAGAAGGCGAGCGTGGACCTCGTGTTCCTGCACACTGACCTGGGCGTGGGCGACTACGTCTGCTCGGGCGTCGACTGCATTCTCGCAGGCAACCTATTCAGTCTTTTGGCGCCATCCGAGCTGGAGAAAGTGGCGTTCGAGATCCCGCGACGCGAGAGTACGCTTCGTATTGCGATCGACGGGCCGCCACTGCTAACTCCGCTATCTACAGAGCAGATCTGCATTACGGTCCAGGCGCAGAGCGACACGGTCACCGACGGCGTGCTCGAGATCACTTGTCCAGTGCCAGGAAGTGGTTTAGAGGACGAGCCTGGACTCTTGCAGTTTCTCGAGGCCGAGGTCGAGCCTTCCTCTACTACAACAGCTTTTAAGGCACAAGCTAAGTTCGAGAGTCTGGATGGCAGTGACAAGCTGGTACTGAGTATTCCAGCAATGTCGCCTGGCGCAGCGCTGGTGTACAAAGTGTGGCTGCGCGTGGGCGAGCCTGTGGACCTAGAAGTTGGTAGCGTCTCGTTAACTACGGTCTCTGCGAGTCTGCGGTACCAGCACGTGACGCAAACGGACACGAGCGTCGCGCTTCGACGCACGGAAGCCGCCTTTCAAGTGCTGCGGCCGCTGACTGAGCGCATTCGCCTCAAGCGAGTGGACTCGCGGATCTTTGCGGCGATCTCGCTCGCGTGCAACGCCGAGTGCGGGCTGCTGCTGCGCGACTACAGACTGGAGCTCAGCAGCCACTCGTCTGCAGCTGGAATTGGCGATGAGCTTGCCAACAACAATGTCGGCAGCCTCATCGTGCTTCAAGACCCGAACGCTCGGCTCCGCAACTCGAGGCTGCGACCTCGCGAGACAGTGCATCTCGCGTTTGTGTTGCAGTGCGAGAACGATGCGAACCTCCCACAGGAAGCGCGACTGGCGTTGGATCTCGATTACGACGCGACAGTGAGTGCGACTGGCGATGCTGACGATGTGGTGCAGCAGCAACAACAGCAAAGCGCAGCTTCACAGTGTTGGCCGAGCACTCTCGCCGTGCGCATCCCACTCGACGGAGTGCGAGGCGCTTACTACCGCATCGACGTGGAACCCAAGCTCAAGAGCAAGGGTCAGGAGGCGTCGTACGAGTTCGCAGCGGGTGAGGAGATCATTTTCCACGTTCTCGTGAAAGAGTTCCGTCCGAAACGTGTGGTCGCTGGAGCTCAGGACCAGCAACAGCCGGAGGCTGACGAGACCCAGGATGAGGAAAAACTGGACGTGGTGCTCTGTCTGGACGAGAGCAGCGAGCGCGACTGGATCCTGCTGGGCAAGCAGCACGAGCGCTTCCAGTTTCAGTCGCCCAGTGGCGATGAGAGCAACAAGAGCAGCAGTTCTATTGTAGATAGCCACGTGACGCGCGCGTTCGCCACGCAGAAGCGCTTCATCTCGACGCGCGTGGGCCGCCTGCGCTTCCCGAATTTCCACCTGCGCGTCCACGGAAGTCCACAGCAGCAGCAGGAACGGATCCCTTCGGAGCGCGTGCTGTACCCACAGAGCACGATGCAAGTGATCGTGACGTAGAGACGTGATGTCCACCTTCAAATTCTACCAAGCCAGCCAGCCAGCCACGTACGTCGCTTGCTCGTCTGCGAACCAGCCACAACTAGTGAGCGGGCACGCCTTGCAGCGAGCCACTCTGGGTCACAAGGGCCACTTCGGTGGCTCATGATAGCTCGTATGACTGTCGTGAACAAACAATAAAGTCATCCAAGTACGAAGTAGGGAACAGAACGATGTCTCACTTGCAGCAGCAACACGACAGTAGCTCTCATCGCAACGAGCGATCGGCATTCTAGCTCTCTTTCGTCTGGACGTCGCCTGCGCTCGCTACTTGGTCTCAAAAGCCTCCAAGCACTTGCTTATCTGAACGAAGCTTCCTCTTGTCACTTGCCATGCGTGTTCGCCAATCCAGCATGCTCCTGTTCCTGTGCGTGCTCTTCTCAACCAACCGCACGACTTTGACGCTGTGAAGATGGATGCCTTGATCTGCTCCACCCACTCGAGCATTCGATTGTGACAGATATGCACCGACACTGAACGCTGCACCAATAAAGCGCTCCGAGCCACATCAGCTGTCTCCTGGTTTCTAGCGACGTAGTCCACGTAGGTGTCAGATCAGCAGACACGCACAGCAGCCTCTCAGCTCACTCAATCGCTCGCCCTCATAGCTCTGCTTCATCACTTCTGCCCACGGTAGCCGCGTCCACGCCTCAACCCAAACTCGTCGTTGTTCCACTCGCTGCTGAGCCCAAAGCCCGAGCGGTTGAGGTCTCGTGGTGGCGGTGGGGGCGGCGGCGCGCTCTTCTGCTGCTGACTCGCTTGGCTGCTGCTGCTCGGGCGTGGGGCAATCGCGAACGCGGGCACGCCACCCACGTCCAGCTCACTGTCAAAGTCCTCACGCTCGATGTTCTGCAGCACGAGACGCTTGAGCTCCGACTGCTCCTTCTTGCCGGCGTTCTCCTGGCGGTGGCTGTGCTGCGCGAGCGACGAGCCCTCGGGCACCACGAGCTGTCGCGCCTCCACTTTGCCCTTGTTGCCACGGCGCAGCACGCGGAACACGACCCCCTGCGGTCCATTGCCACCGAACGGCGAGGCTAAGGCTGACGAAGTCGAGTCACCAGCGGCGGCGGCACCTGCACCACCATCTCCACCACCACCACCACCACCAGTAGTCAGAGCAGAAGGTGGGGGCCCCGTGGCCTTCACAACCGTCGGGATCGCCATCTTGTCCACATTCACGCGGCCCACGAGCTTGCGCGAGTCCGCCGAGCTCTGCATCATCGACTTGAACGCCTTCTCGAACGCGTCATCCTCCTCCGTCTTCTGCACGCGGTCGTGGATGATCAGCTGCTCCTCCTCTTCGTCCTCTTCTTCATCATCATCCTCGTCGTCGTCGTCATCCTCCTCCTCATCTTCATCGTCATCATCGTCATCGTCACCATCGTCACCCTCTTCGTCATCGCCGTGAGCTCGCTCACCGTGCTCTTCCTCTTCATCGTCGTCGTCATCGTCGTCGTCAGTGTCCTCCTCCTCGTCATCGTCATCTTCATCCTCCTCGCCGGCACGCGAGAGCGGCACAATCCCCGCGTCACCAAAGCTCTCGCGCGTGCGCTCCGGGTTCGCAGCCGCGAGTGCCGCGTTCTTCTTGGCAAAGCGACGCTCAGCTTCCTCCAAATCTCCACGCAGGATGGTCTGTACGGCCGCGTCCGCGTCTTCCCAGGTCTCGAAGCGCTTGAAGTGGTCCTTGAGACTCACGGTGAGCGCCTCAAAGAGGTCCACGACCACAAAGTCCGTCTCGAGCGGGATCTCCGTCTTCGAGAAGATGTAGCGCTGGAAGAACGCCATGAACCGGCCCAGGCGCGCCTTCGAGATGCCGCGTTCGCCAGGACCAGTAGCACCAGCAGCGCCACTAGCACCAGTTGAAGACGAAGAGCTACTATTGCAGGCCTCGATCAAAGCGCACACGAGACGGATGCGAAAGACCTCAGTGGATCCATCCACATTGCTGGGCACGCGCGGGTCGTAGCGCATGTCCGGCACCAACAGGAAGCGGCGCTTGATGTCCTGGACATTCGCTGGTGGCGTCACGGAGGTCGCCGGCGTGCTGCTGAACTCTGGCAGCGACAGCAGGTCGTGCGAGTGGTGGATGATCAGATAGAGAGTCTCGAGCACGACGTTCATGTTCACCAGCGCGCAGTTGTAGAGCTCTCCCAGCAGCTTCACAACACCCAGACTGTGCTGGTGGTCGCGATAGTCGTTCACCTGCAGTCCGCGTCGGATGATCTCTAGTACTTCGTCAATCAACAGCACGCTGAGCTCGTCGTGATAGCGCGTGAGCCCCTTCACGACCTCGCAGATGAGCTTCATGTGCATGACCTTGCCCTTCGTGACCTTGAGCACAGCCTTGAGCACGTACTCGAGCGTGCTCGGGTCCTGCCACGGTAGCTTGCGCAGCGTCTTGACGACCTTGTTCACGTTCGTGTCGTTGAGCTCCTGGTAGAGACACTTGTGGATGAACAAGTACAGCGGCACGTACTGCTTGACGGCGCGCTCGACGCGCTCCGGTGGTTTGCACATGTAGTACGCGTTCTGCACGAGCGTCTCGGCCTGCGGGTCGAGGTTCTTGGCCGACTTGAGGCGCATCATGATGCCCAGAAAGGTCTCTGTGCGCACGTGCGTGTGCTTGGAACAGTACAGAAACCGCCCGCAGTTCTCGAGGAACGTGGTTGCCACCAGCACATTGTGGCCCTGGAAGTCTCCAAAGCACTTCTTGAGACACCGGAAGCCCACGTTCGGCGGACAGATCTTGAACTTCACGAGCTCCGCCAAAAAGCGGATGTTCTTGATCTTGGACTCGAGCCGGAACTGGTTGCGCTTCTTGATGTGGTGCGTGAACTCGTTCACGAGCAGCGTCACAAGCTCGCCGCCAATGTCCTCCTTGAACACGCTCTGCAGCGTCGCCACGAGTCGCGCGTAGTACGGAAGCAGCTCCAAGTGGGTGCGTGGGACACTAAAGAGCGTCTTGATGAGTCGGTTGCGGTTCAGTTTCGAGTTGCGGTAGCAAAAGTCGATCGCGGCTTTGTCGCACCGGTCTCGGTTCACCAGGTCCTCGAGCGAGCTGAAGAACGCGTCGTGCTGGTGGTGGTAGCTGGTGGCCGTGCTCGTAGGACCACCGGTTGTTGTGGCTGAAGCTCCACTGGTAGCAGTAGCTGGTGTACTAGTACTAGCGTTGTCCTGCTTTGATTCCGACTCGGACTCGGTGCGCTCTCGGCCGCTGTCCTCCATTGCCTGTCCATCTTCGTCCACATCGCCCTCGACCTCACCATCGTCTGCATCGCCGTCCCCATCCGCCTCATTCTCGTTCTCGGCCTCTTCTTCTGCAGCGTTGGGCGTCGCAGACTCTTTCTTCTTCTTGAGCTCCGCGAGGTCCGCCTCCGTGAGCCCCAGCACGACTGCCGGCACGAGCTCCAGCAAGTCCGGCAGGTCTTCGTAGAACGCGCGCGTGTCTTCGTCGTCGAAGGGGCTGTCGGCCCGCATCGCTCGTGAGCTGCCGTCAGCTTCCCACAGAAGAAGCGAGCCGTTCAGGCCGTCGTCGTCTCTCAATAGAGGCAAAGGGGGCACCTCGCGGTCCAAAGCGTCGGCCAACGCATTGACGCTCGTCTGCAGCTTGTCGAAGAGCAGCTTGGCGTTCTCGAGCTCCTGCACGTGCTGGTCCGAGGCCTCGCCGCGGTTCGCCTCCTCGCGCTCGTTGCGCGCCTCGAGCTTCACGAACGCTGTGTGCTGCGCCAAGTAGAACTTGCAGATCATCTCGTACGCCTCAGAGAAGCACGCGAGCGACTCTTTCTGCACAGTGCGGGGCGCGAGCGCGTGGATCTTCTCGATTAGCGTCTGGAACTTGTCGCCCAATTGACTCTCGAGGTCCTTGAACTTCTTCGGCCGCACGCCCAGGAACTCGACGCCCACGGTCTTCGCGAAGCTCACGAGCAGCGGCACTTCCAGCTGTGCCGGCGAAGACCCAGAGCCCGAGCCAGAACCCAAGGACATGTTGCCTTTCTGGCGCGACTTGTTCGGTGCGCCGCCTTCTCGCCGTGCTACGCGCTGGATGATCGCGACGATCACGTTCGCGTCGTCGTACACGCCCGCAAGGTAGAGCTCGCTGAGCAGCCGCAGCAGAATACGGCGCTTGACGATCTTGCTCTTGTCGTCCGCGCCGTAGGACGCGTCAAACACGGTCACGAGCGTCTGCACGAACAGAGCGGTGAAGTCCTTGTAGCGCTGGTGCAGCAGCGACGCCACTTTCACCGTCGCCGGCAAGTCCACGAGCTTCAGCGGTGCGTCGGCGATCGCAGTGACGCACTCGCTCACGTACCGCGTGAGGTTGAGCTCCACGATGTCCTTCATGAGCGACTCGGCGTTGTTCTCCGTGAGCATCTTGAGCCTGTTCACGAACGCCGACGACTTCTTGATGTCCGACTTGAGCTTCACGGCGCCGCTCGCGATCTGCGCGCGCAGCGACGCCACGGCCTCGGGTGCATTCTGCGCGCGGAGCTCCTCGCGTATCACCAGCTGCCTGCGCAGCTCCTCGTACTGCGTCGCCGCCTGCGGGTCCACGACGTCGTCCATGATCTGCGCGTGAGGCAAGATCGATTGATCTCTGGCTGTCTGTCTGTCTGTTGTCTCCCCCACACGCTTTCAACCTCGACTTGTCGTCCTACAAACCCAAAACCCATGCGGCATATCTCATTGTGACAGCTATTTATTCTTTTCCAACATGGGGACCAAAAGCTCGATGCATCCAAAACCCAAATATATAGTAGCTTATTATGTCAAAAAGGAGTGGATGAAAACTCAAACATGCAATGCATGAAGGAATGCGGAATCAACCATAACATAACGTGAGCAAAAATATCGGCTTCATCGAGCTGATCATCGAGCAGTTTGGCAGATCAGGCGCTGATAGTTAAGCACTATGCAAATGTATCGACCTCGGAGGCGAGGTAGGAATGGCGGCTATTGTTTCCAACTGCTTGCACTGAGTGCAGAATGCTCTGCAATGCTTGATCGATCATCGGACTTCGACGCACGTCCTTCTCGTACTTGAGGATGGAGAAATCGCTCTCAAAGACCCTGGTATTCGGGGAAATCGACGCAAGACATCCAACAAAATTGACGAGAGCGACGAACCGACCGGCATCGCCCATACTGCAGTGAACGCGGTGCTGACAGTGCACTTCTTGAAGCTCTCTTCGATCGCGACCACGCGCTGTAGCCGGTCTGCAGCTGCTTGTGGT
>JAASFQ010000486.1:0-21372 GCA_023333845.1 Globisporangium polare | reverse complement strand
GCCGTCGCTGCGGGGCTTCTGCAGGCACGCGCAGCCGGCCGGCGTGTGCTCCCTGCGGCTCTCAGACGGCGCCATGCTCTCTGTTTCTTCTAATGCTGACGATAGCCACGTGCGCAAAGGAGGAATGGAGAGTGGGAGGCAAGGCGTGGTGGGTCATTTCTAAGAGAGAGAGAGAGAGAGGAGAACAAAAGAACGACTTGATGGCTTCCTTTTCGTGGCTGCTTTTCTGAAGCCACCAACATCTTTCTCAGATATTTCTCCAGTCGAAATCTGTGACGATGCACCAAAAGCCAGCAGAAAAATGAGTGGCTACATTCGACATCGACCAATCGTTGAGAACATTAGAGTGTAGAGTCGAATGGAACCCATGCGAATACAGTACGACGGAATTGGCATGCAGCTCCCCACTCATCTTGTGTTGGTCCACACGACCTGGATCGGATAGCCGTCCGCTCTCTCCTTGAGCGACGCAAACCACGCGACACGCCTCCAGCTCCTCTTTGCTCCACAGCGGCAGCGTGACGTTCTTGAACTCCACCTTCAAGCACACACACGTGGCAATCGAAGTGGTGGTCGCGACTACCGGCATCTCGCTCCACGTACAGGTGGAGCGTGCTTCACTTCGCCATGGACCACGTCTCGTCCTTCCACAAGCTCAGCCCGGCGCTCTTTCGCGAAGCTCTTCCACCCCAAGAACGCGCTGAACAGCCAGAGCTTCGAGCTCGTGATCGACGACCTGCGCTTCGTGAGCCACCCGGTGCTCGTCTCGTTGCGCACACAGGTGCCGGCGGCATCTCTACTGGTCCTGGCGTAATTGGTGCTGGTGCCACTGCTGGCGCTACGGGCGCGTCGGCTGCCACAGCAGGCAATAACAACACTGGATCGGCTAGCGATGCGCTGGCCGGCTCCATCGCGGCGGCTCGACGGCGGCAACCGCAACGAGGCGACGATGTTCGACATCATCTTCGCGCTGGAAGAGCTGGAGCAGCTGGAGCAGGACGACGTGGAGCTCGTTGTGCGGCGCCGGCGGAGCATTTCGGCGTTCCGCACGGTCGCCGCGCAGCTCGCAAGCAGCCTTTCGCACGAAGAGCTGCGATCAGGATTTGTATCAGAGGTGAGTGAAGGCCGGCTCTTCAAATGGATGGCGACTCTTTCGGCCGCAGTCAGTAAACCGAGGACGGCAATTTGCGGAAGTGCCCCGTTAACAACGAAACGCTCACCCTGTTCTCACACAAGTACCGTAGAATAGGCTTATGGATGTCCTGATTAAACCATTCAAAATCACACAAAATCACACTTCTCAAACACGCTGAAAGGTGCAAATACCTATTCCTGCTTTCCGAAGGTTAAGCTTTCCCACGTTTTGAGAGAATATGGAAGCCGTATCTAATCCAAGCCGTAAACACGGTCTGTTCTATGGGAAACGTGCCGGATCTTGCCTTCGCTTCAACGGATCTTCGTCACATCAGACCACTGGTTGGGCTGTGAGCAACGCAACGCCAACGGATGCGCTCGCAAGCGTGCTTCTTGGCGGTCTGTCTGCTACGTAGCCTCGCCCTAGTTGAAGAGCTTTTTCGCCACCGCCTTCTTCTCGGAGAGCGTCTCCAGCGGCGTCCGAGTCGTGGGCAGCTTCCCATTTGGCGAAGCCTTAAAGTCGCGCATCGTGGACACGCGTCCATGCCGGTCGTGGCCTCGTCGCTGGTCGGTGCCTGCGTACCCAGGAGGCTGGGTTCTCGGAGGACTCGTGCGCACAAACTCTCGAATGACTTGGTCGAGGTGCGGATTCTGCTTCTGCAGGAACGGGTCTTCGGTCGAGACGACGCGGAGGGCGTCCGTGGGCTCGAACCGGTACTTCTTCTCCCACTTCTTGTGCTTCTTCAGGATCTGATGGGCCGTGCTGCCTTGGACGCGATCCTGTTCGACACAAGCAACAGTTAGCGCACACACTCATAGATGCCATACATCGTCGTAGGCTAGACTTCATTACCTTCTCAAGCGCATTGAGGATGTCGATCGCGATCGCTCGGACGAGTCGTGGGTCTTTCACATTGCCCATAGATTCCGGGCTCTCGAGAATGTTGAGCAAGTAGCCAAAGAGGTCGAGACGGCTCGCGATAAATACAATTCCCGATGCCGCGTCGCGGTCGCCGTGCTCTGGATAGAACTGGATGATGCGGCGCATGATCTCGAGCGCGTATCCACTCTCGTAGTGCAACGCGCCTCGCTTGAATGGATTGATTGCCGACATCAAGCACGTCAGCGCGGTTGGGATCACCGGCTGCATCGATGCAACACAGGCTCTCGACAGTGAGAAGATGCGCAGGATCCGGACAACGCTTACGACGCAGGGCTCGGCAGATTGGTGGCGCACTGTCTCGTTCAGAAAGTTGCAGCAGTACTCTGGGAACTTGAGACTCGCGGCATTGTCCAGCACCCACGGGTTCACCTATACACACAACATTGTCAAGGTGAGGGATTCAATCAATGTCAGTCCTACAATGCCCAGCATGACAACTCAATATGAATGCAGTCACCATACCTGGAGCACACAAACTAGGCACGAAGTCGCGAGGTCGAGGAGCTCAAAGCCACGCTGCGCATTCACATCGTCGTCCGGACTCATCGTCTGTCGAAGTGAGGACGTGATGTGCGCGAGTTCGCGAATGAGGATTTCGAATTCCTCCCACAAGCACGTGACAAAGAACCTGGAGTGGCACACGAACACAAGCTCAGCGTTGGCCCTAGATATAGCAGCCTATGCATTCGAGAAACAGCAACGTACAGCGGATCACGGAGCTGGTACGTCGGGTTCTTCAGGAACAGCGGCAGATGAACATTCCCTGCGATCGGGTATGGGCTGATGCTGAAGTAGTCGACGAAGAACTTGTCGGCAGGCGAAGGAAGCGGAGCCTGCTCGCTCTCGCTCTCTGAGATCGACGGAGACGAATAGTACTCGTTCAGGAAACTGGTGACGTGCTCCTGGAGGAACGCTCGGAACTCGGCATTCCACACAAGCTCTGGGTTCTCGTGATCGCTCTGTGGTAAAGCAATAGCAAATAGATCACGAGAGTTAGTGATGCATACGAGCAATTCACAGTGGGTGCACTGGGTTTTGGCAGTCGCACCTTGTAATACTCGATGAACGTAAGCGGATTCTGCACCAGCTGGAGCACCATCGACGTCGGGAAGATGTTGCTCAGCGCGTTCTGCGCTTCTTCTCCCATCGGGGCGCCAGTTTTTCCAATCTCAGCGAGGATCTCAGCGCACGGGATGCGCAGGTGCTGCGCGTCTTCAAAGTCCTCTTCCGTGATGAAGTCTTCGACACACAGCATCCACGCGATGAACTCGAGATAACATCCAGACTGCAGGATCTCAGCGACATACTCTGCTCGAGCGCCGTGTGTGCACAGGTTGCGAATGATGCAGAGCGCCTCGGGGCCAACAGCTTTGCTCAAGTGCACGATCTCAATCATGATGTCGCAGATGCCGAGAGTCACCGACGCCTTTCCAAACGCGTCCACGCACGAGAGCGACTCCAAAATCGCCAAGCAGTGGTCGCGACTTGGTTCGTAGAGCTCTTGTGGGAACACGACGCTGTTCTCCGTGTCTTGACCTTCGTGAACCTCATTGTCTGGCGGGAATAGAAGGCGCAGAATCATCTTGATCAGCCCGATGTCTGTGACGATGTTCCGCACCACGAACGCAGGGACGACGTAGCTGATCACTGCCAGGCACTCCAACGCTGTGACGCGGAAGTTCGTCTGCGGCAACTCTTTCTCGATCCCCCAGCCAGAGTATGGCAGAGGCGGTTTGTCGTTGAAGTAGTCTTCCAGGTCGTCTGGCTGCTTGAGTTCGCCATTGTCGATGAATGCGAACAGCTCCTTGAAGAACGCTCCAGTGAGCCCCAGCTCTGGAATCGGAACAGACACGGCGCTCTCCTTGATGACGACGAAGCTCGCCATCAGTGTATCGATGTACAGACCGCCGACGCTGAACATCTGCGCCAGGTACTCGTATCGGAAACAGATCGCTTCGATGTAGTCTTCAAACATACTGAGCGAAGGCTCGAGAGCTGCGCGAGGAGTCACGAAGGCGACCAGCTCTTGGCGCATGGCTTCGTTCCAGAACAGCGTGTAGGATTCGCAGTCCGTGTGGAAGATCTTGAGGTACTCGTGATGGCTGCTGAGCTCGAGCAGACCTGCGAGATTCGGCGTGAGCACAGCGCCGACCACCGCCTTGACTCGCTCGTGCTTTGGAGAAGCAAGCTCGCTGCCAGCAGGGAAGATACCGCCAAGGCGGCAGATCGCGCGCACTGCCATGATCGCCAGCAGATTGTGCATTTCCTCCTCCATCCCCGCATAGCTCTCGGCGGAGTACACACTGCTGTGCAGTCTCTTGCGAACAGTGGCGTCGTCGATCTCGATGTTGTACTTGAAGCAGAGAGCGAAGAGCTGCCACAGGACACCCCGCTGCAATAGCAGATCCTGGTTTTGCTCCAGCAAACACATTCTCGATATGCCTAGTTGGCACAGAATCAAAGTCAGACTCACATCACGAACCATACATGTCATACAATGAATGCACACAACTCACCTTCGAGAACCTGCTGCACGATCTTGGATAGGAAGAACGAGTGCTTCTGAGTGTGGTTCCAGACCCAGAGGATGCGGACCATGTCGATGATCAGCGTCGTCGAACCGACCACCCACGCGCGTCCCCGCGGCGATGCAATGAGACCCGTGATCGTCTGCATGATGAAAAAACACACTTCCAGGAGCTCCGGGTTGTCCTCGATTGAGTCTTCGACGATCGCGTTCACACAGTAATTCACAACCTTCTCGAGCGACTTCAGCTCGGGCTCATTGAGCAGCAGGTCGCCATTGTACGCAGAGACCGCGCAGGCGTGGTGGAGCAGTTCTGCCGCCCGTAACGAGATCTCCGAGCGTTGCTCTGCTGACGTGTATGGAGGTGGCACGCCTTCCGCAGAGCAGTGGGACACCAACACGGACAGCACGAGATCGAAGCAGTCGAACTCGTACGTGCTCAGCTGTGTCGGGTATCGATTGGACATCACAACAAACGTCTTGAGCAAGAGCAGGAGGTTGACGGGGTCGTGGCCTTCGCTGAGCAGACTTGGACGAGGGCACGTCAGCACCCAGTATGCTTCTTTCATGCTCTCGAGCCTGTATAATCACACAAAGTTAAAGCTGCAAGTTAGCACAACCGCTCACACGAAAACTCGGCAATATCCATACAACCAACCACTGACCTCTGCCCGCTCTCAAGTGACGAATACAATTCCGCCTCGAGCTCAATCGCCTTTTGTCGGAAACCTTCTCGAATCGCTGGAAGATTTGTAGTAGTCGTGATATTAGACGGGAGTCCCAGGAAACTCGCAGCCTCGGTCTTCTCAAACCTCGCTCTCCTTCTCCCGACTTCCTCGCGCCATTGTCGCGCAAGGTGGCCCATGAACTCCAGTGGGTACTTCACAACGTGCGCCTCGTCTTCGCAAAACTTGCCGATGTAAACGTCTCCACACCAGAGTTCGTTCTCGAGCTCCTGGAACGCGATCGGAGCCATGTGGCAAAACTTCCACTCACTCGTCACATCTTCTTCCAAAATCGTAATGTAGTCGTGCAGGTGCGCCAAGCAGCTCTCACGAAGACGGGCACGCATTTCCTGATTCCAGATGACTGAGGGTGAGTCGCTCTGACCCCAGAACACTGTGCTGAACTCACCAGCCGAGACGCTTGAGAGACGCATGGTCATGGCCTCGGGCAGGATCCCCACCAACGCGCTGCTCCCACCAAAGCCGCTCTGGTAGAGATGCGTCGACTGCAGCAGTCCAGCGATCTCGTCGAACTGAGGCGTATCCGAGACAAACGCCATGAAGTACAGCCCCCAGTAGAACAGCGAAGAGCGGTTCGTGGCGTGCTCGTCCCGTGAGCGCGTGATCGACAGCTGGTCCGAGTACAGGAACTCGAGCAGCACCGCGGTCTTGTGGCATAGCTGCGGGTTGCCGTATCTGAGAAGTAGTGGGATAATTTTGCGGATGTATCCCCACAGCGAGCACTTTGCCCGCGGCGCTGGGAAGAGTCCGCCATCTCCAAAGTCCGCGCTTGTGGTCGCATTCGGCTGCGCGAGAAGCGAGTTACTGCGCGCTGCTTCCAGGAGAATGCTGATCGCGTCATGAGCCATCTGGATCGGGTGGAGGCCTCCATTGATACCGATTTCCCATCGCAGCTGCATGTTCTCCATGAATCTGCTCCTCTTCACAGGATGCTCCGAAATGCGATCCTCTTGGCGTCGCACCCAGAACCGCGTCAGGTCTTTGCTGTTGTCGAGGCGAGTCTGCTTGAGCTCGTCCACCGAAAACGGTCCGTAGACATCTCCCTCTAAACTCTCCAGCAGCCAGACCTTCTCGACGTCCACCGCCTTCGGCTTCCTGTCGGAGATGTGCGCCATCTGAAGCAGCTTCACGATCGTGTCGATGCTCGACTCCTTCGCCGCAAACCGCCTCGCATTCGGTTTGTAAAGGCAAAGCGATCGAATGACTTGCTGGAGGTTCTCCAGGATCGGCGTGTGCACAGTGTCCGTCATGAGCGTCGTCAGGTAGTCGATCTCTTCGAAATCAATCGCATCGGCTAGACTGGCGTGCGCGGCACTGACGATCGCCAAGCTCTTGATGCACAGCAGTGTAAGCTCGAGGTCGTTGTGGTACTCGGCGCGGATGTTTTCACGCAAGATCCGACGATACTGAGCCGCGACGACAGTCTTTGGATCACGGATGGGGACTTCACCAGGAGACAGCACAACGAAGCGATCCTCACTCTTCTCATAACCTGAATCGCTGGGGAGAGTCGCAATCTTATCTTGAACGAGGTTGCCCAGGATGCGGACATAGCAGCCGCCGATCACCATTTCGTGCGCTAGCGAGGCGTAGTGGACGTGGAAATCCTCGTAGTTCCACAGCGCCTTGCCGTTCCCGTGGCTGATCTGGTACTTTGAGAAGCGCTCGATTTCCAGGAACAGGGCTCTGCGAAGCTCATCCCGTGTCGCTCGGTTCCAGATCAAGTCTACCCGCTCGTGGTCGCGACTCAGCATGAAGAAGAGAAGGCGAAAGTTCTCCTGTCGTCGGCTCGGCGCCACGGAATACGACGCATTCTCCTTCAGGCCTCGGTTCGCACGGCGCATCGAGTGTTTGTCTGACTTGGACTTTGACAGCGCGCCAGAGATGAACCCGTACGCGATGTCTCTCTTGCGAACTCGTGGGGCTTCGTTCGCGCGATCACGTTGCTTGCGTGCAGATTCTCTCGAGTTGCTACGTTTAGACTTGGCGGAGATGTCTGTAGCCGAGCTCTGGAGCTTCTGCAGCATCCTCGCCTTCGTGTGGTCGTTCTCGATCTGCGTGTGGAAGGACTCGCGGACTGTGGCGCTGATCCACGACACCGACGCTCGGGGCTCCGATACGGAAGAGCGAGCAAGCGATGCGGACTGACGGCGCAGGCCACCACCGAGTCGGCCAATGGATGGACTGTCGTTGAGCTCGCCCACCGATTGAGATCGAGTCTGGAAGTTCCTCTCCAGCGCATCCGGATCGAAGATCAGCGTTTCATCGACCGAGTGCGACGAGAACTCGTCTGGAGAAGTCGAGTCGCTCAGGAATGACAGTCGGTCGTCGTCATCAAACTCGTGGACGTCTTCTCGTTCTACGCCGATGCTTTCCATCTCCAATTGGTCCAGTTCTTCTAGTTCAGCTCCAGACACCAATGGTTCTTTCAAGAACGGAAAGAAGCCCGACGGGATGATCCGCGACAGCAACTCCATCGATGGCGCATGGTGGCTCATCCACAGTGAGATCAGGTACCGGCTCACGCAGCGCTGGTCATACGATGGGTCGAAGATCGCTTGGTACACATGACGCAGCACGATGCCCTCGACGAGCGCACCATCGCGAATCTGCGTCGCGACGGCGGGGTCACACTCTTCGAGTGTTGCCTTCAAAAGCAAGGTACCTAGACAAGCAGCAATGAGTTCCACGTTAGCCATGACAGTATTACGAAACTGAGATCAATATGCCTTCAATGTACTTACAAGCTTCGACGGTGGTCGCACACCGCGATTGGAACAGCACCTTGAGCAGCGTGCTGTAGCGCTTCGCCACTTCTGCAACCAGCACTTGGAACTCGCTGGACGCCGTTGTCGCTTTCCGGGAGCACAGACAGCCCTCAAGCGTCTGAAGCATCCCCATCAGCACGAGAGGACCCACACGGCGCTGATGAGACGCTGATTCTCGAAGCCCCTTGCGCCGCGAGCGGCGGTCGACATCCACTCCGTCCAGATGAGTGACCAGTGACTGGACTAAGTACGAGTTCCCAAAGAGCAAACTCTTATTGTACGCTTCGACTTCTTCACAGAACTGGATCGACGACGCATCCAAACCTGGTACAGTGAATAGTACAGCACAACAGCGTTAGTAATCGGCTCACTCCCACACGGCGAAAGCACACACACACACACACACGCAGACTGCTTACTGGTGGACGGTGGAATGATGTGGGCGGTGAGCTTCCTCAGCAGCAACATGGTCCAGAAGATCGCAAACTCGTCGCCGTTGCGCAGCAAGTTCGTGATGGAGTCTGCCATGTGACTCGCTTGAGCAACCTCTCGAAATCCGTAGTACGACGACGAGATTCGACAGAGCGTCTGCAAGAGCGTCACGGCCGAGCGCGATGGGAGCGGCTTGGCTTTCGAGATGTAGTAGAGCTGGGCGCCAATCGGACGCAGCGCTTCCGTGATGACCGACTGCTTCGTGTTGTAGATGAGCCCGCTCGCTGGCACATTCGCATTGAACTCGGCCGCAATCTCAATGAACCTAGGTCACCAGCGACAACATACAGGTCAGCAATGCCAACAATACCAGGATAGAGTGAGAACATGAAAGACAGAAAGCAACTCACGCTTTGTCGCCCATCTTCTGGGACGAGCCGAGCTTCCCGACCGACGCCATGCGCTGCAAGAAGCAGCTCCCGATCGACGAGTCGCCGAAGAACGAGGTCGTCTCGGTCGCGTCTTCCACTGCAAAGAACGGCAGCAACCGCAGTCCGCGCTCGTTGGCGCCGCTGCTGATGAAGAGCTCCGGGTTCTCGTTGCACATCACGCACAGATCGTAGAGCGCCGCCAAGACGCCGTCGCGGTCCGAGGACACGTACTTGCGCGTCTCGCCGTTGCTGTACTGGATCTCAAAGTCCTCGGGGCTCTTCTGCTGACGCACGAGCACGCCAATCTGCTTGTACTCGATGCTCGACACCACTTGTCCGTCGCGGTCCAGCTCCACGATGTGCTTCTCATGCAGCGACAGCGTGCGATCCACGGGCTCGGCGTACTTTTGCGTCAGCTTCTGCACGCTGAACTGCACGAACGGGTTCCCGACGCTCGTCCCATAACTCTTCCGCTCCAGTTTGATGATGTCCGTCGTCGAGTTGCCCTTGGAGTAGATCATACAGCCGATCGCCTCAGCTGCCGCCTGAATTTTCTGCATGATCGGCCCACGCTTGTCGCTGAAGAAGAGCCGACTGCGCCCGGTGTAACCAAACGCGAACCCTTCTCGCGTGTCGCTGAGGGTCGAGAGGTGCTCCATGTCCACGTACAGGTACTTGGAGCGCGGCGAGCCATCGGGAAAGGTGCAGATGACGCTGTCGAGCCCGACTTCGAGCACGCAGTTCACGTTCGTGCCCTTGCGCGACCATTTCGAGCACGGGAACTGGTTCTCGACCTTGGAGCGACGCTGTAACACCTGGTCCTGCAGGCGGTAGAGGTCCGAGAGGAAGCGCGCGCGGAAGCGGCAGCGCAGCTTGAGATGCTCGTCCTTCTTGGGGCCCTTGAGCAGCAGCGTGAAGCCCTCGGGGTCGCTCGCCTCGAGTGTGACACTCAGCAGCGCGTGGAAGGACCACGTGTTCGTGACCTCAAAGTCCTTCGGGTCGATCGTGCAGAAGCGCGTGGGCGCCATGGCGAAGATGCGCTCGTACTTGCCGCGCCACGAGCACTTGATCACCTGGTACTTGGCGATGTACTCCTCGATCGGCGTCTTCGACAAAAACGACACGCGGTCGCGCGCCGACTGGTACTTGCTGCGCATGGACTCGTTATCGCCGTTGTCGCTCGACATGGCGCCACCATACGCCGAATCGCTCTCGTGGACCGTGCTCGCCGCGTACTGCTGTTGCTGGTACTGGTATGTCTGGTGCTCGTCGATGCTCACGGTGGACGACGTGGTCTGGAACAGGTGCGTGTCGCGGCTGTTCGTGCGCTGGTGGTGGTACGCCGGCGGGGGCGGCCGAGCGGACGCAGAGGCCGAGTCCGGCCGCCGGACGCTCGCCTGGCCCGTGCGCGACGCCATCTCTCTGTGTTCGAAGAGCCCCTCTCTCGTTCGTAGACGCGCGTGTGAGGCCGTGCGAGTTGCCTGTCAAAGCCCTCCTTGAAGCCTTGGAACCGCGAAGTGCGAAGTGACGACGAAAGTCTGCGTGCAGAAGCGCCGACATGCACAAATAGCGTGGTACACACCACAGAAGCATCGGGAAAATAGAGCAAGACACGTGAACACAGGGATTGTGGGACGCCCATTAGTTACGGGCCAACATAAGACAAACCACACTAATGCCTGTCGCAGCAGCCACCTTTTTCTCGTTTGAGGTCGGATCGCTGCTTGACAACGACACTTTTGAAGAAGCTGCGCGAACGAAGCGCAATCACGGACGATATGGCCGCGATGACGACGACCGCGGTGCTGCTCTCGCGCCGACTCGGGCAGCGCTCCCTCGGCGCAGCTGTGCCTGCACTTCGAGCCTTCTCTCATCACCCTACGGCTGTGCATGTGCGTCTGACGCGTCGCCCCGTGGGAGCGGCGATGAGCCACCCGCTCCTGGCGAAGAGCTACGGCGTGACGCAGCACTTCACGACGACCTCGACTGCCAGCGGACCGTCGGACCCAAAGATCAAGTTTAATGTAGATGACCTCGAGAAAGAAGAGCAGCCGGACTCTGAGCCGGAAGTGGCGTTCCTGGACCGTGTGGTGGGGCAGCTGAACGGATCGATCAAGAAGCACCCTGCCGAGACGCTCGCGGTTCTCTTCGCGTCCGACATCGGCAGCATCGGCGCCATGTACGGCGTGCTGACGCTCACAGGTGCGTTTTGCAGCACTAGCAGCTTGCACGTGTGGCTATGAATGTGGCTAACATTGCGCTGTGCGTGTGCGGCAGGCATCGAGTTCTCGCCGGAGTTCGCGCTGGCGTTCGCTGCGAGCCGCCCGTTCCGTCGCTTCCGACTGCCGCTCGACTTGGCTGCGGCGGCTGCGGTCGCGAAGGCGTTTCCTGCGTTTTCGCGCGTGCGCTTGTCCGATTTGGCGGGCGTCCTGCCAAAGTACGTGGCGCGTCGATTGCTATCTGCCTCGTGCAGGAAGCGTTTTATTGATTACTCTATGTGTGTGTGTTTCCCCCCTCCAATCTAGCCGCCCTGTCCCCCAGCCAGGCACAACGTCGAGGACCCCAGCGTTCCTGGTGAAGACCATGGAGAAGGCGAAGGACGTGATCGACAACTACGGCGCGGCGTACATGATGGGCTCGCGCCTCGCGGGCGTGGGCGTCGTGTGCGGCCTCTACCTGCTCATCAAGCAGGGCGTGGACGTGATGCCGCTGCTGTCGAAGCTCGGCGTGGAAGAGGTCGGCACTGCGCTGGGCTCGTACGCGGCCGCCGTCGTGTTTTCGTCGGCGTTCTACCCGGTCACGCTGGGCGTCACTGGGTACGTCGTTCCGCTTGTCGCCAAGTTGCGCAAGACCATTCTCCCATAGACCGTGTTTGTGTGAAATATGAGCGCGTTGCATCAGGAAGGGAGCTCTTGACATCTTGATAATGGGGATTTGCATAGAAGGGAGCTCATGTCGGATAAACGCGGCAAATGAGACTTCGTCCCTCTTCAAGCCGATCACCAAACGTCAGCCTCTCTATAGTGGGTTCTGTCCTCATCTCACTTCCTGTTTCCACACAAATCCATAGTGTAAATCGGATGAGCGGCGATGCACATTTCGGAAGTGGAGGAAGAAGAACTCGAAGACGAGGACCGAATTGCGTCTTCACGGCAGCATGAACACTTGAAGCGGCGGTCGACCTCGCCGTCCGTGAATCGTTCAGCAGCAGCAGCAGCACTTGAAACCCTTTTCTGGCACCCCCAACCGAAGAACTCGCAGCTTCCTGTTCACTCGGAGCGCTTCTTGGATGTTCGCCGGAGCTTCGCGCTGCTAAACCGATTCTCGTCGAGGTCGAGGGACTCCGACTGATCGCCGAGCTTGCCGTCAGTGGGCTTGTCAGTTTCTGACTCGTCGAACTGTTCCTCTTTCAAGTGATTCGGAAACTCACTCCGTGTAACTTCCTCTCTCGGCATCGCGAGAGGTGACGAGCGATCGAACTGCCTCGCGAAGGCTTGAACCAATCCCTTGCCACTTGTCGATATGCATTTGCATTCTCAAAGTCCACAGTGAAGAGCTCTCCAAATGGAAGTGAGCGCGAACGAAATAAAAATCGCGCGCGACTCTTCGTCCACTCACAAATCTTCTCCTCTCGGTCAGTCGTCAAAAGAAGCCCACAGAGTGAGCTCTGGAGAGAGAGAGAGAGAGAGCACGAGAGAGGAGAAGACTAGCAAGTCACGCAACGAGTGAGACCGCGCCTACCGCATGCGCGGCTGCTGAGAGGAGGCATCGTGCTGGTTCTGCCATCATCATCTATCGCAGCCCAACGATGACAGCGCGCGCGGAAAGAAGAAACATACACATGGAGAAATCCCAGCCGCAACGATGGCGTGTCGCTGCGCTCACTCTGCTGGTGTGGATGGGCGTGTGGATGCAGCTCGCCGTCGCACAGACTACGAGCGCGACCGGCAGCCCTCGGGTGGTTACCTGGCTGAGCTCCCGAACGGGTGGATCGCTGCACTTTGAGTGGTGCGTCTCGCTTTGCTAGGATCTGAGTGGTTGTCTTTGTTGCCTGACGCACCTGTTCTCTGGCTTTATTGACACGCGCAGGGTGATCGCAGCCAACTGGACGAGCGTAAACAATGTGAGCGACATCGCTGCGTTCCGCGTGTTCGTGAATGCCGCACAGGTGGGCGCGACGAATTCGTCCACGCTTCAGTACAGCGCTTACGGTCTCGTGAACAACACGACGTACACTTTCCAAGTACGAGCGGCGTTCAAGGTCGGTTCGAGTGCGACAGCTCTCGAGTCGAACCGTGTGACAGGGACGACGTCCAATCGAACAAACCCGAGTCAGATGAACCTACCAACACTTGTCAGGGCCGGGGCGGGTTTCATCGAAGTCATCGCGCAGCTGCCATTGGACTCGGGCGGCGCCAACCTAACGACGCTCACTGCAGTCGCTCGCTCAACCCTGGACTTCAGTGTCGTGACGCTCACGCAGCCCGCGACACAATCGGACTTCAAGATCTACGGCGTCAATGCGCGCACGAGCTACTTGGTATCAGTCTACGCGACCAACGAAGGCAACATGTCTGGACCTGCGAGTGACGCCTTGAGGACCAAGACGCAGGAGCTTCGCCCAGCGGGGCCGTGCCCGCCACCGACCGTCCTTGGAGTCACTGGTTCGTGACGAGTACAAGGTTATGCATGCGATCAATGTAGCTCACCGCTCCCTTGTGCGTGTATGCTTACAACAGGTGGATCCGTCACACTCCAGCTCAACGCTCCGACCGACGACGGTACGAGTATGATATTTGCACCCCCGCTCAGTTTGACGCATTGCTCTAAGCTGCAATGCATCGGATGGACGTGATCTGTTAGGCGGTGCACGAATCCGAGGCTACATCGTGTACATGGCATCGAATGGCTCGAGCGATTTCCACGAAGTCGCCAACACAGCTGGAAGCACATCACCAGAGATTGTTGAGATCCGTCGTGTCCCTGGTGCAGGTGATCTCCCACTTTCCTCCGACACACAGTACGACTTCAAGTCCATCGCGGTGAACAACGTCGACGTGTGTCTCGTGATCCCAGCGAGCTTGGACCCCGCAACTCCGGTGTCTACACGGACTGGACCAGCTGCAGTACCAGGCGCGCCACCCGTGCCGTACCTACTCAGCGTGACGGGGGGACAGATCTCACTGGAGCTCGTGAAGCCCCCGAACATGAACGGCTCGGCGCTCACGGGCTTCTCCGTCATGGTGAACGACACGGTCTACGGCTTCATGGCCACGAACGACTCGACTGCCTACAGTATCAACTTTCTCAGTGCTGAGACGCCCTACGCAGTGCAAGTCGCCGCGGTGACGAACCTGGGAGCCTCAAACTGGAGCGCGCTTGGGGTGTTCAGTACGACGTCAGCGACCACGCCGTCGGTGCCACGATACCTCAACGTGTCCAACGTCACAGCGAGTACTGCGAGTCTCCAGTGGTCGCTACCGCTCGATAGTGGCGGCACTGACATCACAGGTACATGAAGTACAAATTCCGATGCCTAGGCCAAGTCTAAACCCATGCTATGGTTATGATGTGTGTGTACCTAGGATACGGAGTTCTCATGACTTCGGGTGGGAAGACCCAGCGGCAATCCACGACCTCCACCTCGTTTGAACTCGCGCATCTCGTCGCCAGAGCCGTGTACACGGTCAAAGTGATGGCGGTTAACCGTGCTGGACGCGAGAGCTCGGTCGTTGGCAAGCGAGGCGTGACGTTCGAGACCAAGGTCGCGACTTCTCCGAGCACGCCCTACGGGGTCATGGCCTTCTCGAGCACCGGTGGAGCCATCGAAGTTGCGTGGAATGTCCCAGTGGACAGTGGAGGGATGCCTCTGGACGACATGATCTATAACGTCACCATGTTTAACCTGATGCCTTGCTTTCAGCCTGGCAGTGAGGTGGAAGACCATTGCGCGACGTGCAAGTTTTTCAAGCTCCAGGGTAATGAACAATACCAGTTCTTCACGAGTGGGGTCGCCTGTGAGCGGCCGGCGAGCAGCGTGTGTCCAGATGGGACGTCAAATTGCTGCATGAGCCGAGCGGACAGTGCCTACAGCTCAGGACTTCAATGCAGTGACCTTGTCAGCGATGGGCAGCAGCAGGGCGGACAGCGCCACCGACTCGTCGTGGGTTCCAACACCACGGTCTTCCAGGGTCTCAACCACTCGACGACCTACTACTTCGGAGTGCGAGCGAACAACCTCGTCGGCTCCAGTGCGATTTCCACGATCGCTGGCCTGCAAACCCAGTAAGTTCTCTTGAGAGTGTGCTCTTTGACGAACTCAAGCTCATGATTTGCTAACGAAGTACCTGACTATTGTTGCTGTGGTTTGTAGAAGTCAGACACCTCCAGGGTTCCCACGAAGGCTGACACAAGTGAGCAGCACGGGCGGGTCCACTACGCTCACTTGGGAGCCACCATTGGTGCGTGCGCTACGACGATCTCGTGGATACGCTGGTCTGCTGTGAGCTGACAAACACTACTAACTCTCTCTGACGCCATCTCAGGACACTGGTGGCTCGACGATCCTCGGCTACCGCGTCTATCGCGACTACACACTCGTGACATCCCAGCTCGTGCTCAACCCACCGTTCACAGACTGCGGTGGACTACTCGCATCCACACAGTACACATATGGAGTCACGGCTGTGAGCAGCAGCGGCCAGGAAGGCGCGATGGCGTCCAGTGTCTTCTCCACAGCACCGCTCTCAGCACCACTCTCGCCAATCGTGACACTCGGCAACAGCGCTACAACGTGGCTCAATGTGAGCATCACGCCCCATTGCGACACTGGTGGAGCGCTTCTGCCCAGCTACTACTTCTCAGTGAGCCAACGAAGCCCTCAGAACGGTCTCGCGACCATTGTCCGTTCGTCATCCCAGTTCGCGTGCTGCAGCTTTCTAGTCGACAGCTTACGGGCCGACCAGGAGTACGTAGTGTCGGCCTACACAGCCAATGGTGCTGGCTCAAGCGACAAGACGGAAACGAAGCTCAACACCACAACGGGAATGCCTTCATTGCCGACCATTAACCTCACGCGAGCCAACACGTTCTCGCTCGCGCTGGAGATCGACAGACCCGAGCCCATGGACTACGAGATCGTCTCGTACGACATTGTCGCCAGCCTGGACGGGAACCCGGTCTACTCTGATACCATAACGTGCACATTCCAGGTCGACCAGCTCCAGCGCGAATGTCCACGTAGCTTCAAGGTCGCGCCGCTATCGTCACTGACGACCTACAGCATTGGGGTTCGAGCCAACGGTGTGCTTGGCTCCAGTGAGTTTGTGCACCAGGACTTCATGACTGTGAACGAGGCGCCAGGCACATTCGAGCTCTTGTCTTTGGACAGCGCGACGGTGAACGGAGGGATCATTGTGGCGACGGTGCACCGCGTGAATGGTACAGCGGGTTCTGCTACCGTTGGCGTCAACATCACGCAGCCAGACAACGTCGTGCTTCGCTGTGACTGCCCTCCTGTTGTTACCAGTGCGGTAGCCACTCGAGCAAACTCTACCTGTGCGTGTGGCGTGTACCTGGCCAGTTCTGAGGTCTCCAGCCAACCTGGGACACTAACCTTCGAAGACGGCGAGGAGTACAAGAACGTGTCGATCTCGGTCTGGGAGGACGACTACAGCATCCTGCAGCCGCTCACAGTCGTGCTTGGACTCATCGGCCCCGCAACTTTGCTGGCACCTCAGAAAGAGGTGCTGCTGCGTATCGACCAGAGTCAGCACCAGGGCTTCGTGGCTTTTGCGAGGAGCAAGAAGCAGGTTCTGGAGAACGCGACGTTCGTGAAACTCAACGTCGTGCGGCTGAACGGATCGAGCGGCAGCCTCAGCTTTGACGTCGAGACCTTCGACGTCGCGCCTGATGCTACAATGGAGCTCTCGCCGTCCAAGTTCTACATGCCTGTGAACAAGACCATGGCATTCGCAGACAAGCAGAGCCTGGGCTCATTATGGATCCGGATCCTCAACAACAGCTTCTACGAGGGCGTGCGGGTGTTTGGCGTCCGCTTGAGAACTGAGGCTAACAACACAGCAACCTCACAGTCCTTGGACTACAGCAACTCGATCGTGAGTAAGCAAGTGTTTGTATTGGACGACGAGACCCCCGAGATGATCCTCCCAGGTATTCCCGTTGCCGTTGTGGTCGCGCGAGCCACCGGTGGGGAGATTGAGATCCACTGGCAGTTTCCGAACACGAATGTGGACGCACTGCTGGGCGGATACCTCGTTCGGGTAACCAAGAGCGACCAACAGGCGAGCTTCTTCAGCCTGTACAACGTCTCGCAGCCTTCCTTCACGCTCTCGGCGCTGCCCTCACGGTCTCTCTACTATGTGGAGGTCGCGGCCTGGAACCAGTTTGGTCTCGGCGCCTATGCAAGTCCCATACAGGCAAGGACGAGCGAACCCACGCAGCCCAGCGCCCCCACCGCGCTCCGCATTGACGCCATGAGCAGCAGCACGTTCACGCTCACGTGGGGGAAGCCCCAGGACAGCGGCGGCCTTGCGATCACGGGCTACGTTCTCAACATCACAAGCGACACGATCATGGCTACGAGGACGTACGGCGTCGCGTTTGGAGGCGCCACAGGCGCGGCGTCGCTCACCGTAGAAGACCTAAATGCGGACACGACCTACCACGTGGCAGTCGCGGCCGTGTCAAGCGCGCTCCGTCCCGTGAGCTCCAGTGCGACGCCAGAGGCGTACGCCAAACTCAACGTCACGACCACGAGCGGAGTGATCCCCGGTCAGCCATCGGCCGTGACGCTGCTCAAGCCTCCGTCAGCGGGCACGCTCTCAATCCAGATCCATGCGCCAGAAGACACGGGCGGGCTCCCAATCACAAACTACACGCTGTATCTGCGGCACGTAGTTGACCCCCTACAGCCGAGCCTGAACGTCGAGTCCTTCCGAGCCGTGTGTACGGGGGCCTCGCCCACGGTTACCAACACGTTACTCACCTGCACGGTCTATAGGCTGATCATAGGCACGACATACGAGGTGTACGCGACGGTGCAGAACGTTGTGGTACGTCCCTACTCTCTCTCTCTTTCTTTCAATGAGTCTCAAGGCCGGCCATCCGCCTGACTGACCCCTTGTTGCTTTCTACTTCGCTGACTTAGGGTCCAAGTCCAGCGGGCGACAGTGCGTTCTTCACCACGAGTCCTGCACTGGACATCCCTTCCCCACCAACAAACGTCAACGCCACCAGAGTCACCGCGGGCAACATCTACCTCGAGTGGGACCTGCCACTGGACCTGGGCGGTGCCACGGACGTGCTCGGGTATCAGGTCTTCCAGAAACTCGACTTGTTCTCGAACGAGTCCTTCACGGTCTACGACGGCCAGGACTCGACCGCGAGGTCCACGGTCATCAAGGAGCTCGTGCGTAACTCGGTCTACGCGTTCACGGTCGTGGCGCTGAACGCCGCGAGCTTCTGCGTCAACCTGGACGCGCAGGCGCTCAGCCAGCCGCTCGAGGTCGCCACGCTGGCGTCCAGCATCCTTGGTGGCCCAGCGTCCATATTCGTGATTAGCCGCACGGGCGGGTCGCTCACGATCGGGTGGACCCCACCTGAGGACCTCGCGGGGGCGCCTCTACTTGGATACCACGTGGCCCTCGTCTCTCAGGACGACGGGTCCACAGCGCCCCTGGGCGATCTCCCAGTGCCCAATTCAAGCTTCACGCACTATGGACTCACGGAGAAGACCAACTACATGTACGTAGTCTACGCGCGCAACGTGGACGGCCTGGGTGATCCGAGCACGGCGCTCACTGCGACCACTGGTCCAGCCTCAAAGCCCAGCGCCGTGCAGAATATCAGGACTCTAGAGGTCACGGGTGGGGAAATCACGCTCACGTGGGACCTGCCATTGGACACGGGTGGGAGGGACATCGCGTACTACACCGTGAACCGCTCGGAGCGCGAAAGTGACTTCACGACGACCACCGCAGTCTTCGAGGACTTCTACGAGCTCTTCGCTTTGAAAATATACACGTACGAGGTGCGCGCGTTCAACGGCCTGTCCCTGGGCCTTGGAGCGTCCTTCGAGGCGCAAACCACCGCAGCCACGAAGTCCATGGCGCTGCTCTTCACGAGCGCCGTGGCCTTCGGCGGCAAGTTCGAGGTCGCGTGGCAGGAGCCCGAGGACATCGGCGGCGCCTCGGACTTTGAGTTCCTCATCGTGCTTCAGGACCAAAACCGAATCCAGCTCGCGGTCTCGAACCAGTCGGCGGACACGAGCTACACGTTCTCGGGGCTTAACGCCAGCTCGCAGTACTACCTCGTGGGCAAGGTGATCACGTTCGCCGGCGAGAGCGACCCGGTCGAGTACGTCGTCGAGACTACCGAGCCCGACCAGCCTAGCGCGCCGCCACCGCCCAATGTGACGGCCATTCGAGGCGGCAGCGTTATGGTTACGGTCACGGGACCCGCGTACGACGGCGGCGAGAGCGTCACGCTGGCGCTTTTCAGCGGAGCCAAGCGCGTGCACGACTTCGCGTCCCAGGAGACCACGTGGACGGTCTACGGGCTCACGGCGGACACACAGTACGCGTTCTCGGTTTCCGCGAGCAATTCAGCCGGTGAGATCCGCGGTCGGCCGCGGAGTGTCACCACGGGCAGCATCTCAACGCCAGGCGACGTCCTTAACGTCGTGAACGTCGACCTGTCCTACGACCAGCTGGATGTCGCGTGGGACCCCGTGGTGGACACGGGCGGCGACCTCGGGCTCCAGTACCAGGTGACGTACTTCAAGAGCGACGCCAGCGGAGTACAACTGAACGTGAGCGATGGTCCTGTGACCAAACTCACTTCCGAGACCCACATCCTGCTCGAGAGCCTCGACTACTCGTCGTTCTACAGCATTGTGGTGAACGCGCTCACGACCACGGGGCTCATTGGAAACTCGAGCGTAGCGCAGGTCTTTGAGACCGAGGCGCCCAACCCGGGACGTGTGGTCGTGAAGGATCCGCAGGTGACCGTGAGTGAAGGTGCCGGGTTTGTCACCGTGTTCCTCAAGCGCATTGAAGGATCATTCGGGGACGCCGAGTTCTCGTTCACGACCCAGGACGACTCGGCAGTCGCTGGAGAGAACTACGAGTTCACTGAAGGAACGCTGACGCTCGCGACGAACGTGGACGGCGGTAACTTCACGGTCCCGATCATCGACGATGGGCTGTACAAGCCCAACACGACGTTCACCGTGGTCGTCACGGACTCGTACTCGACGCTGTCCACGGCCGCGCAAGTCGTGATCGTGGACAACGGTGACGCGGGCTTCCTCTCGTTCACGAGCGACGCGTTCGCTTTCCTCGAGAACGCCGGCGAGGTCACGCTCCCCATCACGCGCGTGGGCGGCCTGACTCCATCGGCGACTATCACGGCGTTCATCGCCAGTGAGCGCACGGCGATCGCCGCGACCCTCGGACCACGCTTCACGCTCCCAGAGCCCACGCTCGTGTTTGGTGAGAACGTCACGACCATGAACCTGCGCGTACAGATCACGAATGACAACGAGTACCAGTTCTACGACGACTCGGCCAACCTGAGCTTCACGATCACTGGAGGTCCGCTCTACGGCGCTCATCAGTTCACGAACGTGACTGCGGTCGACGATGGAGACGTCTCACCGCCCAAGGAGCCCGTAGCGCTACATTTGCTGGCTGTGAGTGGCGGGTACATGCGCTTACAGTGGACGCCGCCACTCGACAGGGGTGGCGAGAACGTCGTGCTGAGCTACCAGGTCGACTTTAAACACAGCGGCGTGCTGGCGCTGACGGCGCCGGCCACAACGACGAACGAGACGATCTACGGCCTCAACGCGTCCACGACGTACGAGGTGACCGTGCGAGCGCTCAACAGCGCCGCGGGCAGTGGACAGCCCAGCAAGATATCGCTGCTCACAACAGCACTCGCCACGCGTGCCAGCGCACCACAGCAGCTGGCGCTCGTGTCCGCGGCCAGCTCGAGTCTGCTGCTCTCCTGGGACCCGCCCGTGGACGATGGCGGCTCGCGCATCGTGAGCTACAAGATCTACAGCGTGCTGCCCACAGGCTTCCTCCTGCTCTTTCCTTACACGTCCTGCGTCGTGCCGACCATGTGTTCCGTCAAGGGCCTCACGGCGCTGACCAACTACACGATGCAAGTGCGCGCATCGACGTTCCTGGCCAGCGACGGCGAGCTCACAGCCCCGCTGTTGGTACAGACCTCGACGCCAGACATCCCAGACCCGCCGCCAGTCCCGCTTATCACAAGTGTGACCGCTGGGGCCATCAGTGTGATGATGCAGGACCCGTTCAATGCCGGAGGCTCGGTCATCGAGACGTACCGCCTCTTCCTCGTG
>JAASFQ010000485.1:0-21462 GCA_023333845.1 Globisporangium polare | reverse complement strand
GACGCGCCTCACGATGACATCCGCGTCACTCTCTTCTGTCTGCATCCCCCTGCTGTCTTCCTCGCCTCTTCTTTCAGCGCGCACGGTCTTCGCTTGGGCAGTGCAAGGCAAATGCGGAATGCGCCGGATGAAAAAAGTGCAGCCTGGTGACAATCACTCGCACTTCAACCTGTAATGTAGGCGTCTGGACTTTTATGTTTACTGGAAGAGGTATTTTGAGTCGAAGCGGTAGAGTCTAAATGTCGTAAATCATCACTGTAGGGTGTATCGCCTGCAAAGCTAGCATATATAGGCGGCTATACCTATTGTACAAACACGCACATGTTCAGCCACGTTGCCAATTCCAGAAAACTGAAAGCAAATTGACGACGATGAGGAAGACGCGGGCGACGGCGGTGGCGTATGCTGCGCTGCTGCTCATCGCTGGGATCTCACTCTGTGCCGCAGCTCCAAGGGTGGCGATCCGCGTCGTGCCGCGCACGGTACCCGAGGAGAATGTGGCGCCAGTCGGTCCCGTGCCGTTCCGACTGCCGATGGTCTACTACCAAGGTCCGTTACCCCGCAGCTCATTACGTGGCTGCTAGAGCTCTCTGTGTATCATGGTCCTTATCGAATGTGATGGTGCTATGTGCACGTGGTAGGTCCATTCGTCTCTTCACTCGACTCGCTGGAGTGTCTGAAGGAGAACCCGGTGACTATCAAAACGGAAGCGTGAGTGGTGTGGCTGGTCCCCAATAATTATCCACGCCTCTGTGCGCTTTATGTGGATGTGGTGTCGTTGCTAATCGAGTTGATTGTATGGTTGTAGAGCGCTGCTGGACGTGTGCCACTTGAAGAACGTCACTTACGTACTGAAGAAGTCCGAGCCCGCCGAAGGAAGCGAGGGAAGCGAAAACGTCGAGACCGAGACGCGGAAGATCCTAGGGTACGTCTCTTTTAAAGCAAGAGTGCTTTTGTACACCGATGACCTCATAATGCGCTTTTTGTGCGTCATGTACAGCATGTTCCGCGGCTGGCAGGTGGATCCGATCACGATGCGCTACAAGCAGATGCTCTTTGACGACGGCGACGAGTGCGAAGGAACGGGCGACCGCATGGGCTTCTTGCTGGAGATCGTGCCTACGAAGAACAAGGATGCCAAGCCGCGCTTCTATGATTTCAAGCAAATCGACCAGTGCAGCTACAGTGCGAAGCTGTTCACGCACGTGCCGCCGACGGACATCAAGCCGCAGGAAGGTATCCACACGCCCGGCGTGCTCGACATCACCAGTGCGCAGGAGACACTGCCACAGGTCTGCGGTCAGATGACGTGCAAGTACAACACCATCTCGGGCAAAGTGCGCGCCGTCATGACGCAGGTAAAGAAAGTCCCACCAAAGCCACATGGTAGAAACTGAAGCACTAAGCTGACCCCTGCCTCCTTGTGTTCTCTGATTCCAGGTTCGCCAAGCTCAGAAGCTCGTGTCGGGCATGTCGTCCAGAGACACTTCTGTATTGACGAACCTGACGCTCAGCTCGTCAAAATCGATCCTCCAGTCGTCGAACGCGGTTCTGGAGCGCTCGCTCGAGCTGCTCACTACACTCGAGCGGCTGCAGCTTGAGTTGCATAAGGCTATCAACGAGAAGCAGCAAGCAAGTGAAGATGATGCCGAGAAGGCGGTGGAGGAGTCTGAGAACCAAGACCAACCTGACGAGGAAGGCGCGAGTTCGAACTCGAGTCCAGACGCTAGTGGGGATGAGAGTGCCGTTGCTGAACAGCAAGCGAAGATAGAAGAAGTCGTCGTCGAGGTCGAGGGCTGAGTCAACGGTAGCACTTCCGAAGCTAACGAGTAATTGAAGGGGATTGCAATGATGCAACTAAACCATCGTTCGCAACAATCTCTCCATTCGATTGGCAGACTGTGACCGCAGGAACGGGTTGAAACGACAGCGGCTGGCATATAAATACCGGTATGGGCATCGAGTCGTCCTGTCCGCTGGGCAGAGCGAACGTGATACATTGTGAAGAAGTGATTCGGATGAACCGTTCGCAGTTCCACGTACCAGTAGGATACGGCGGAGGTACACAGGCGGCGCTCTTGCTCCAACATCGCCGAGAGCAACTGGAAGACGAGCTGCTCCGGTTCCAGCGGCAGCAGCATGAGAGTGCTCGTCAGGAGAGGCGCGTCCAAGTCAGGTACGGATCGATCAGTTCATTACAAAAACCGGCAGAAGGATGATCTCAATCGCATCTGTGTGTGTGTGTGTGTTGTCGCCTCGTATCATTTCTTGTAGATCTCAGCTGCAGCAGCTTGAGCAACAAGTCGCCAAGCATGAGGTTCGTCAGGATGCATCCATTGCTTGTCCATGGTGCAATTTGCGTATATCTGTTGACACCTGACACCCGATGAGGTCTTGTTGCAAATTGTCAAGGCGGAGTTGCGCGCCAGAGCAATCTCACCCTTCGCTGCTGCTGCTGCTGACGATGAGAATGGAGTCAGGACGATGGCGCCACTTGGCTCGAACCAATCACCGGCGTGGAATAGATCTACTGTGGCAACTTCGCCACGCTATGAGCCGGCGCCTTCTTTGCAAGACATGCTCGGAAAGCTGATCCAGCAAAATGAAGATCTCAAGACAATGGTACTGGCTCAGCGAGATTCCAGGTTCGACCATACGTCCTTACTGCTGGATGGCTTTCGTCTGAAAGTGCATGACTCTCGCGAATGTTGTAGAACCGGCGAACATGCGAACGAAGCCCTGCAAAGCAACATCGCGTGTAGCCCAGATCAGCAGTCCCCACAACATCCCAAGCGAGACGGACCTTTGGTGAAGTTCAGTGATGACGAAGTCGAGCCTTCTTCCCAGGATGTTGTTTCAAACCCACACAAAGCAGTGCCTAGTCCAGTCAACAGTAAGCAACAGCAAGAGTCTGCCAAGTGGGGCATGAACATCCCGGAGATCGACTGGACCGACGAGGACGAGCTGGTAAGCTAACGGTGTGGAGGCTCGTGTTGTACGGTTCTAAATTCTAAGCCACCATTGTCTTATATTTCTACAGATGCTGGAAAAACTGGACTCCGGGGACGTGGAGGACGCGATGCTAGTGCCATCCACCTCATCAAGTGACCAGGCAAACAGCAGTGCCTCAGCAGCAGCTAAAGCTAACAAGACCGCTGAGCGAGACAGAACGGAGAGTCGCAGGCGCCTTGCCAAACTCATCAGTGCGTCCATGACCACCAGTTCGGCCATGAGGAAACCGCGATGGCGCATCGAAATGGAGAGAGAAGGCGGCGCAATCACTGCTTTCAACGACCAGGACGTCGAGCCCATGAGGCAGATTCAGATCTTCCGGTCAGCCGCGAATGCCGTGATCTTCACAGTTCACCTTCGGCTACTGCTGCGAGCCAAGAAGCTCGAGGAAAAGGACAAAGCGCTGCGGGTAAGTCCTTGCAAACAACAATCGCACCGTATGCACGTGTGTGTGTGTGTGTGTGTGTGTGTACTGACATTGTCTCTGACACTGTTATAGGACTTTGAAGCGATGCTGAACGTGTACTTTGACGCCACGCGCGTGTGGCTCGGGAAGATCGTGAGGAATCCGTTGCTGTCGGTGCTTCAAGACCCAGAGTTGGATCTCGACCTGAGCACCAAGGCGACCTCGAAAGGCTTCGCGACCAAGTTCGGTGCTCTCTTTGCGCTTCGATCGCAGAATTCTGCTACCAGCAAGGCCTCTGGCATGGACGAGAGCAAGTTCGTGAAACTCAAAGTGCGCGTGAAGGGAATCGTCGACGCGATCACCAAGGCGGTCGATAAGCAAGAGATCCCCAGTGGCATTCTCGACTTTTGGAGGCGTCTCACCTCGGATGGGCTCTACTTCCCAGAAAGTGTACGTCTGTCGAGCTCATATCTCAAGACTCAGTCTGAATCGGTTGGCTACTAGAGAGCCATCGTTGCTAACGACCTTGCTGCTGTTTTTCTGCCAGTACAAGCTGTTCCCAGCCGAGCGAGGGGCCCTCGAGTTCGACGAGCTCGGTGCTACACGGCGAGTCCTGGACGAGCCATCACTCGAAGGCGGTCAAGACCTTTCAGAAGATGAACAACCTCCGCATGGCGCAGGAAGGAGCAGATCAGCTGCGCTCTCGAGGTTCAACGTCGTGCTCGTGAATCTCCTCTTCGTGCGCATCTTGATCCCGCACATCCTCCTCCAGCCCTCACAGGTCGGGATTGGCTCAGCGCACCTGCGCAAAGCGACGGCGTTGAATCTGAAGAACCTCGCGACCACTTTCTACCAGATCTGTGCTCTCCTCTCGCCATTGCCGCTGGTGGTGGTTGTGTCGAGTAGCAACAGCAGCAACGTGAGGAGAGCGAGCGTGAGTCAACTAAACCAAGAGAGTAGCGCAGAGGGAGCGACAGGCGATGCAGATAATGAGCAAGCGCCTGAGGGAAGCGCGTTCCTCTCAATCGAAGAAATCGGACAGCTCCTGGTGCCAAATGCGAACTTCCCGGTCGAGGACCCTCGCTTCAGGCAGTTTGCACACGAGCAGCAGGTGCGAAGCCATCACCCGTTTCCGTGTCCAACAGTGTCAATCTAAATGATAGCTCACGGTCTTCGTTGTCTGACAGGTTCGCCTGGACGGGGTCATGCGAAAGCTGCGCTCGCAGATCCACAAGCCCTAGTATAACTGCCGGAACGTGTTCATTGGAGTCTCAAGAGCGCAGTGAGTCGCGAACGTAAGAGCACGAAGGCAAGAAGAATCCACGTTCTCATTCATGTCTCTCTCTTTTATCACACAGTCAAACCCTACAGTCGATCCACAAGCTAAGTTACAAAATGCAGCACGCAGCGACCACACGAAAGCCCTCGCGATGTTCTCTCACGAGTCTTTCCGCAGCCAGCTCGTGAGCGCGTACCCTCTCTGACCCGCGGCTTCGGACGATCGCTGGGCACTGCCACCATTCGACTGCGCGCTCTGCAGCAGATGCTGCATGCTCGGTATCGTCTTCTGCGGCTGAGGACCTCCACTCCCATCTCCCGACGACGATGCTGCTGATGCTCCGCCGCCGCCACTTCGCTTCGGGTTCTGCTGCGGCAGAAAGAAGTTCGTGAGCTTGCCGGTCTCGTCGTAGCCTCGCCGGCAGATCGCGTGGCCCGAGTTCTGCACGGGCGGCTCGCTGGCCGGTGTCATGTTGTAGGCGCCGTACTGGTTCGGATTGTAGCTGCTGCGCGTGAACGTCGGCCGCGCGGTCGTCACGGGCCGCACCGACACGTCCGAGTACGCGTTCGCGCGGAAACCCGCTGACTCGGTTCGCGGAGTGAAGGTCACATTTGATGACGACGAAGGGTTCGCTTGCGCTGCAGATATGGAGCTGCCCGAATGGCTAGACGTCGGGTCGGTCTTGCGCTTCTTGAGCTCCAGCGGATGCGGTGGCGCATTGCTGAACTCACTCGCGTACTGGCGCTTGCTATTGCTGTCAAAGCCACTGCTGCTACTGCTCTTCATCTTGCCTTTCCCGTCGCCCGACGGCTGCTGCAGATGGCTCTGGAGCATCGCTTTCAGTCGCATCTTGTCCTTCACGACCTTCTGGTACTGGTCGTGGCGGAATTTACCTGCACACCCAAGACGAGAGTATTCGAATAAGAGGTCAGCAAGGTTGTAGCATACAGCGAGATCCCATACAAATAGCCTTAACGTACATGCTTTCTTGAGCGCCATAATGAGCTCTCGCGGGTTCTGGATCTCCTCCTCCATCGTCTCGGCGTCGCACGTGTTGAGGTAATTGATGATGCTCTGGTTGACCTTCACCTGCCGCGTGGCCTCGGCCTGCCGACTGAGCTCCATCTGGTACTTGGCCACTTTGTTCGTGAGCACGCTCTTATTCGCCTCGAGCGCGGCGATGCGCTGCATGAGCGCCTGCTTGTCCATCACGAGCTGCTCGCTCTGGTGCCGCACGCGCTTCATCTCGGCGATGAGCAGGTCGTACTGCTTCTTCTGCCACTGCAGCCGCTCCACGAGCGCACTCACGCGCGTGTTCAGCTTCTCGATGTGCGCCAGCTCGGCGGCATTATTCCCGCTCTCTGTGTCGCCTTGCACCGCATTATGCGAGCTGGTACCGCCATAATGCTGCTGCTGCTGGTGGTCTCTGCTCAGGCTCGGCGCTTCACCGGGGACGTCAAAGTAGAGATTGATGAGGTGCGACTCGGCCGCGAACCGCCGACAGATCGGGCACTGCGTGTTCACCTGCAGCGCCTGCAGGATGCACGCGTGGTGGAAGACGTGGCCGCACGGGCACGCGACGAGGTCCTGCCGCAGCTCCTCGAGGCAGATGTGGCACTCCTGGCTCTTCACGCCCGCCAGTGACGCCATCTTGTAATGGAATTCTCCTGGCGTAGCGACACAGGCACGTACCCACAGATACAGAGGATGTGGATAGAGAGAGAGAGAGAGAGAGCGCGCGCGATTCCGGAGCTCGTGCGCTGCGCTGCGCTGGCGAGGTCCTTGCTTCTTCCTTCGTCGCCAGCCTTGGTGCTCCGAATAGAGCACTCGACTGCGTGTGACAGCGATGTACGCTTCGAAATCGATTCTCTATTTGTGTCGATAGAAGTATGCCTTGTTGCTATTTATGCGATGGCTGAATGAGCAATGGGAGCTCTGAAATTGATTCGTGATTTGAGCTTGAACGAAAGATGCAAAAGCAGACGTCGTTTGCTTTTTGTGGCGCTGACTGAGAGCCCAAAATAAACAGACTGTAATCGACAATGTTGGGAAGATGTCATTTCTGCAAGGTAGCTGTCCAAGACGTCCAACAGAAGCCGTTTTGTAAAAACAGGAGCAGTCGAAAGCCTCCTGTCCGTGTCCAAATCTCGGAAGAGTAATTACGTCAAGTCTGAGGTAAAAAGCTCGGCGGCCAGGGATGCGGATTGTGAACCAACCAAAGCGCGCGCGCTTTCGCGTGACTGGCGTTTTGTATCGCGGCTTCCGTCCCCACCAGTCAAGCGAGCCATTTTCGAGCCCAAAAAGCGCAAGGCCGGGTTAGTTAAGTTTAGAAGACCAACGCGCAAAATGGTACGGAGGGCTTTTTCTCGACGCGAATGACGCGAATGCGCTCGGTGCGTGCGCTGGCACTGCTGTGATACACGCGCGTGGTCGACACACACACACACACCCCTGGAATCCCGTCGGCTGCTCGAGTCGTGTAGCGAGAATGGAGCAATCAACGACAGGATCAACGATCGAGTGCCGGTGGCGAGCCGAGTGACACCGAACAGGATCATCAACGAGCTTGCGGTCAGCCTGTGTTCCACTTGACTGCGCGCCCATGCAGCGCGGCGCCTCGATGTAAAGAACGAACTGGGCGACTGACGAACGGACGCGGCAGTCGGTGAGAGTCGTTGCCTCCCTCGGATCTCGCACCGACCAGCACATGAGCAGAAGGGTGGAGACGGCGGCGCGGCACAGAGGGCAGCAGACGACGAGCAGATCCACGCATAGAGGCCTTCAGCGGCCGAAAGCGAGGGGAGAGGCGGCCAGTCGAGATAAGCAGCAGTCGACGCAGGCGAGCTCAATGCGTTTCTGATTCGAGCTTCCAGACAGGGTCCAGAGTGGTGTGTGTCCAAATCGTGGAAGTGCCGCGACGTTACGAGCACAGCAGCGCCGCGAGTGTGCAGCGCAGAGCGATGGATCACAGACAATTTGCCAGGTCACTAACGATGGGATCGCCTCTGTGTGTTCGTTTCTTGTTGGTGTGTGTAGCCTAAGCAAATCACTGACATCCGCGACTTCCTCCAGAAGGCTCGCCGAAAAGATGCTCGCTCGGTGAAGATTAAGAAGTCGGACAAGGTCGTCAAGTTCAAAATTCGCTGCTCGAAGTACCTGTACACCCTTGTGGTGACTGACGCCGAGAAGGCTGACAAGCTTACTCAATCCCTCCCACCTGGTACGTCGTGCTGCTAGCTGTCCCGGTATTGACATGCATTGAGCAGCTGGTTGTGCTAAGAGTCTCTCTTGGTGTCCATTTTCCCCCCATTCTGCAGGACTTCAGCGCAAGGACATTTAAGGAGTGAGGCTCCTGTAGTGGCATCTTCAGACCGGTCTTCTACGCTTCTTTCGATTCTGCTCTTAACTTCCGCTAGGCGCCGGCGCTCGTGTAACAACCAGGCTTCTCTTGCCTAAGGAGGTCTCTCGAATGCCACGCTCTGCAGATTTTTATCAAGTCGATTGAATCCGTTTTGGTTTGCTCGCAGTGTTTCGTTTCCTTCCTGCTCGTTGCGTGTTTCGACGTTGTAGTCAAGCTCGAGAGCTTCTTCCTCTTGGTGTGCAGTCTCGTGGCTGCTCGCTTCAGAGGCAGAAGCCGAAGAGCTCCAGATCTCACTTGGTAGCCATTTCTTGAGAAGATCTTCTTGGCTGCTCTGCTGACCCTCCAGCCGGAGATGGCTTCACTATCTCCACGTGAGTGGATCTCCAAGTGGACCAATGCAGTGGAGAGCTTCGTCAAGCTGACCTGGATCCATGGGCAAATTGGCTATCGAGACACTTTGCACTCGTGGGCAGCAAGAAGTGCAGTGGGTACCATCCATGATCCTCTTCCTGGCACACCGAGCGCAAACAAAGTCCGGAGGTCTCCTATGTCGCAGAACGAAGCGTAGCCAGCGAGGACACTTGAGAGAACAAGCCTAAGGCAGTGGCGTCAATAGCAAAAGCAAAATATCGTGTTATCCATTCCCTCACTCTCTCTCTCTCACTCGTGGTCTGGAGCTCCGTCGCTACAGACCAGGGAGCGTTCACGCGCAGAGTCGCCACAGCAACAGACACGCAAGCAGAGCCCTGCCTGTCTGTCTAATAGTGACTGTCTCCTGCAAATCTTCGTTCGCTCGCATACTCTTCTTGCTTACACCGAGTTCTTGCGTGGCGGCGGCGAGTGCGCGGCGGCTGGGGACGCCGATCGCGAGCGGGAGCGGCGTGGGGAATCCTTGCGCTGGGCCGGGGAGCGCGAGCGCGAACGGCGAGGCGAGCGGCCGCGCGCTGGCGAACGGGAGCGCGAGCGGCGGTCACCCGAGTCCACGGCCTCCGGCGTGATGCGCACGTAGTTGCCGCGGAACTCCGTGTCGTCCAGCTTCTTGATCGCGTTGTCCATGTCGTCCTTCGACTGGAACTCAGCGATACTGTGAGAAAGAAAGGAGAACGGTCAGAAACCAAGAAGGTTCGGAGCAGCCGCCATTATGAAATGAGCAGCATCACGTACGCCGTGCCGTCGGTCTCGATGTTGCAGTACGTCACTTCACCGCCCGTGCGGAGGAAGTCCTTGATGTTGCGCCAGTCGGTGCCGCGCGGCAGGTCCGACACGCGCACACGGTGGTCTGTGCGCTGTGGAGGGTTGCGTCCTGCATTTATAACAAGCACAAATAAACCCACAGTCAGTTAAATGAAACCAATAGCAACACACAAGAGACCACTCAGATCAACCAACGCACCGTTGCGCTCGAAGCCGCGGTCGCCACGGCCACGGCCGCCGTCACGGTCGCGGCTTCCGCCATCACGCCCACCATCGCGACCACGGCCTCCGTCGTCACGACGGCTACCACCGCGAGCGAGCTCAACGCGAATGCTGCAACACAGGAAACACAACAAGCACGCAGTGTGGTTCAGTATCAAGACATTCACGCAATAGAAGGCAATGATAATGGTCGTACCGTCCACCGAGGAAGTCACGTCCATCCATGGAGCGAATGGCGTCATCGGCGTCGCGAGGGTCTTCGAAATCCTGTGGAACGACGAGCAGAGCAGACGAAGAGAAGATGGGGGGAGGCGTTGGTTGGTTGGTGCACACGTGGATGGAGGTTTGTGCGGGCGTGGCGGGGTAGCGTAGCGTGGCGCGCAGGTTGTGGTGGTGTGGGGTCAATGGACGGACGATACACGACGCCATCCGTAGGAGTCTCTCTATCTGACGAAACATCCCTCGTGTGTTCGTCGGTCATGCTGCTAGAGCATGCTGAAGAAACAGAAGCGTCGAAGTGATCGCTGAAAACCGACGAAGAGGACGCGAAGGTCTCACCCGAGGCGAAGCCGACATCTAAAACAGCCGAAGACCTGCCGACGACGATGAAGACACCGACGCCTACAGACGACGACGACGCGACGTAGAAGACAGGGGAGGCGCTGTCTCGTAGCCCGCGAAGACGCAGAAGAAGACGAGGAGAAGAAGAGACGAGCCCACCATCATACCCGCTGTCGACGAAGAAGAGTCGCCGTCGACGTGACGCCCACACCGAGGAGAAGGAGGAGGAGGAGAGGAACACATGTAGACCCGCACACGCACGCATACACGCCCCACAAGCACACACACGAGACGGTTGACTGCCTAGCGCTGCGACGCGGAGAGCCGACGCAGCACGCGCGCGCTTGAGCCGTCGCCAGAGAAGAGAGAAGAGGAAGAGGAGGCACTCACCACGAACGCGAAGCCCGGCGGGTTGCGCGCGACCCAGATGTTGGACACGTGGCCGTAGCGGGAGAACCCGTCCTGGATCTCGCGCGAGGTGGCGTCACGGGGGAGCCCTCCGACGTACACTCGAGTGCCCATGCTTGCTTGCTGGTTGGGAGAGTCTTCTTCTTGGTGGTGGTGGCTTCTTGAGCTTTAAGCTGCAGGAGAAGGGGGGAAGGAATGGGAAACCAACCAAAGCCAAAGAAGAAAGCGCGGTTCAGTCGCGGGACCGTCGCGACAGCACCAACAATTAGTAAAACCAACCATTGCAACCTGAAGTCTCAGCTCTACTATTTCTGACACCTATTTTTGGTCATCGCAGGCCCAAAACAATCGCAACCAGCGAAGTTTTGCGCACATCACCAGCAGTTCCCAAGATCGACCGACGGACTGCCTCGATACGATGCTGCGCGCCGGACGTCGATTCCCTGCGCGACTGCAACAGCAACAGCAGCAGACGGCTCGCCTGCTGCAGCGCGTCAGCGGCAATGGCGTTGTCAGTAGCACCAGCAGTAGCAGCATGAGCCGGTACCACGTGCACCAGCAGCACATGCAGACGCGCTCGTTCTTCGGACTGCGCGACATGCTCTTCGGCAAGAAGGACGAGGCTGTCGTGGAAGACAAGAAGAAAACGGAAGCAACGAGCGCCACCACTCCTACTGCTGCTGCGGTGGCTGCCACGGAAGACGCCGCTGCACCCGTTGCCGCGCCAGAGAAGATCGTCGGCTCGCTGGACGAGACGAGCTTCTCGGTGGGCAAGTACGCGCGCCTCGCCGACGGCTCCGTGATGGCCACGTGCGGCAAGACTATGGTGCTCACGACTGCAGTCAGCATGGTTGGCGGCAAGCGCGGCCACGACTTCCTCCCGCTCATGGTCGACTACCGCGTCAAGTACTACGCGACGGGGCTGATCCCGGACACCGCCAAGCGCACCGAGTTCAGCGGCACGGACGAAGAGATCCTGCAGTCGCGTGTGGTCGACCGCGTGATCCGCCCGCTCTTCCCGCGCGACTACTACGACGACACGCAGGTGATCGTGACGGTGCAGTCGCTCGATGCGGACAATGACCCGCTTATCGTGGCGATCAACAGCACGTCGGCGGCACTGGCGGTGTCCGACATCCCGTGGAATGGACCTGTCGGGGCGGTGCGCGTAGTGGAGATCGACGGCCAGCTGGTCGTGAACCCGACCCAGAAGCAGCGCGACATCGCGACGCTTGACATCCTGTACGCGGCGAACGAGATTCGCACGCTCATGATCGAGGCCTCGGGCGATGAGATCACGGAAGAGCGCATGGCGGAGGCGCTCCAGTTCGCGCACAACGCGGTCGGCCCTGTTATTGAGACGCAGAAGCAGCTCGTGAAACAGTTTGGCAAGGAGAAGCGCACGTACACGCGCATGGTCGTGGATCCAGAGATCATGGAGAAGGCCAAGGAGGTCGGTCTTGAGGAGGCGAACCTGGTGCTGAGCTCGCCGAAGCACACCAAGGCGGAGCGCCAGAAGGGCGAGAAGCACGTCTACGGCAAGATCATCTCGACGCTGCGCGAGCACTTCCACGGACGCAACATCGACGACAGTCTCTTCCAGGCGGCGGCGCACGACGTCTTTCAGTTCGCACTGCGCGAACAGATCCTCACGGGTGATAAGAACTCGCGCTACGACGGCCGCTCGGTGTTCACGATCCGCCCGCTCAAGGTCGAGACGGACGTGTTACCCATGGCGCACGGCTCGTCCGTGTTCACGCGCGGCGACACGCAGGCGCTCTGCTCTGTGACGCTTGGTCCGCTGGACCGCGGCCTCAAGGTCCGCTCGGCTCTCATGGACCCGTCCAAGGACATCCCGATGAAGCACGCGATGCTTCACTACGAGTTTCCGCCGTACTGTGTGAACGAGACCGGTCGCGTCGGCGGCGTGAACCGTCGCATGATCGGCCACGGCGCACTCGCGGAGAAGGCGCTGATCCCAGTCATCCCGTCTATCGATGAGTTCCCGTACACTGTGCGCATGACGTCGGAGACCATGGGTTCGGATGGCTCCTCGTCCATGGCGACTGTCTGCGGCGTGTCGCTCGCGCTCATGGACGCCGGTGTGCCCATCAAGGCGCAGGTCGCTGGAATCTCGATCGGTCTCATCACGGAGGGCGACCCGTTCGACGGCGGGAAGGAGATCAAGAACTACCGCCTCATCACGGACATCCTCGGCACGGAGGACCACTACGGCGACATGGACTTCAAGATCGCCGGCACGGACACGGGCATCACGGCCATCCAGCTCGATGTCAAGCTCCCGGGCGTGCCGCTCGACATCCTCTGCAAGGGCATCCACTACGCCAAGAAGGCGCGCACGAACATCCTCCGCAAGATGAACGCCACGATCTCCGAGCCGCGCCAGGCGCTGAAGAACTCGTCCACTGGCGCGATCAACGTTGGCGTCGAGTTCACGATCCCCACAGGGTCGATTGGCGCCGTCATCGGTGCCGGTGGCTCCAACATCCGAGACCTCGAGCGCACGTTTGAGGTCACGGTCAGCATCGACCGCCGCGCCGGCACGATCCGCGTCGTCGGGTCGCCAGAGAATGCGGAAAACGCGAAGGAGCGCATTTTGAGCCAGACCTCCGCGCTCGACGGCGCCGACGCCTTCTTCAAGCAAGGCACCAAGTACACGATGCGGGTTACCGAAGTGATGGACTTTGGCGCCATCCTCGAGTCGACTGCGCCGTCCAAGAACCGCGGCTTCGTACACATCACCGAGCTGGCGGTCGGCCGCGTCGAGAACATCCATGATGTCGTCTCGGTCGGCCAGGAGCTCGAGTTCCAGTGCATCCAGGAGGGTCTCTCTGGCAAGATGTCGCTCAAGGCGCTCTTGTCTGGCGGCACTGACAGCAACAGCTCGCAGCAGGAAAGCTCCAACTCGACACAGAACCGACGACCGTCGATGCAGCGGAGATCCAAGGGACCGCACGCCAGCAAGTCTGGCGCGCCACATCGATCGTAGAGCCCACACCGAAGCTCGTCTGACGCGAGCAGCCAGTCGCTACCTCGACTTTTATCTGGGTTGAGGACGAGTTTTTCTCTCATAGACGCAGAATATTGTGCAAACAGAACAGAACAGAACAAACCAAATCAACATGAACATGCCATTCACCTCACCTCCTGACGTCAAGCTCGCTCGAGTCTTTGCGTTCTCTTCTCATCCACACGCACAAAAAGTGTTCATACACTAGCACCGCTCGTCTTCGTTCATTCTCTCTCGTTCATGATCACCGCTCCGCACTTAGACGACAGCTTCAGGCGCGCCGACCACGATCGTCTTCTCGGAATGCGCGACGCGTTTCCGGTTGCGCTTGAGCAACACCGCGCGGTCGATCGGCTCGTGGTTGTTCATACGAAACGTGGAGCGACCATCGCCACCACCACTTGCAACGCCCAACCCCGAGCTCGAAGACGAGCGAGCCAGCATGAACGACGGGTTTCCACTGCCACCGCTCATGCTCGCACCATTCGCCATCGACATGCGGCCAGTGTTCTGGATCGCAGAGTTCAGGCTCTGAATCGATGACGTGAACGCCGGGATCGACGGCGACGATCGGCGACGCAGCAACTCGCGAGGGTGCGGCACACGCACGCCGGTCTTCGTCTTGTATCCGTCACGAAGCGAGTCAAGCACTTCGTCTGTCAGCACCGCGCGATCAAATGCGTTGAGCACGAACTGCCGCAGCGCCAGTCGAAAGTTGTACTTTTCCAGAAGCGCATGGATGTACAGCGCCAGCATCGGCTCTTCAAACAGCTCAGTCTTTGATGTCCGGAGCTTGTTGAGCGAAGAATGCGCTTCTTTTTGGGTGATGTGGTTACTCAAATCCGCGACCAACCGCAGGATCTCCTTCCACTCAGGCGGCACCTTCGAGAGCAGAACCTGCAGCGGCGAAGTCGGCGTCTGGGTCACCGGACTGATCCTGCTTTCAGATTCAGTGTTCGAGAGGCGAGGCCAAACAAACAGCGAATTGCAGTTCTGCGGTACTGAGATCGACGAGTGCGAGACGTTCGCTGCGTCCCAGCCGAGGCGTGACAGGTTGCGACGGCCAGACGTGGAGCGAGAGATAAGACCGAGCACGAAGAAGCACGTGCCTCGAATGGACACCAGCGGCGAGTCCGTCGTAAGCTTCACAATCAGGTCGAGGACGTCGTGGGCGTAGTGGTGGATCAGGTCGTACCCTCTTGACGTCGCAGCAATATGCCCCAGCGCCCACAGCGCAGCGCGCTTCTCCAGCGGAACGCTCGCACTGTCTCGCAGGCACGCGATAAACTCCGGGATGTGGCCGGAGCTGTGCAAAATTTGGCACCCAGCACTCGTCTTGCCAAGCTCACCGTAAAGATGCGGAGGCAGCGGCACCGAACGAGGGCGAAGCGGCAGCAGCTGCAGCGTGAACTCAACAGACTTGAGCATCACACGCCTGACGCTTCCCGTGCTGCTGTCCATCTCGACGCCCAAGTTCCACACCGCTCGCTCGCCAGGTGCGCAAATCGAGCACTCAGGAGACGTCAGGTACTGCGAAGAACGCTGGTCAGGCTGGCAAGTGCTCCAGTCTTTGTTTTCCTCTGCGGCGGACTCGGAAGCTGGATACGATGGATCAGCAAAACCGTAGGCTCCGCCCATCACGGCTGTCTCGGACGAGCGATCGCCGCCACCAGCAGCAGACGTCGAACGTGTCCGGCCCTTCGTCTGCCCATCCATGCCAGCGACTGCAGGAGGCATCACAAAGCCTCCGTTGCTCTTTGGCGGAGGCTTCGTGAAACCGCGTCGGTCCACAGGCTGCGTGCCCAAGAACAGACACGCCTGCAGCGTTTGCTGCGAGTTGACAATCACAGGCTGCGGCATGTTCCGCGCATCGACTACAATCGCTTTCACTCGGATCGAGTTCATTCGCAGATCGTCTTCGTCCAGAGCGCTGTCTTCTTCATCTCGGAGAGAGCCGTCGATGTACGTCTCGACGGTCAGGTTCGACGGAGGTCCGCTGCCGGGGGGTCCAACAATCTTCACTTCCATGTTCCAAGGCATCTTGTACAGCCAATCCAGTCCCCAAAGCGACCGCTGGCTCCCATTCTTCACAGTCCCACCGCGCTTCATCGGAACCTGCACAGGAATAGGCGTCGGTCGAGGCGTTCTTCGAATGCTGCCGGAACTAGAAAGGTTGCTTCGTTCTCGACCCGAGACGTCACGATGCAAGCCTCGGAAGAGCGAGTTCTCGACTGCATGGACATACGAAATGTACTTCTCTCGTCTCCAAGCAACGAGCGTCCGTGGGATCCAATCGCCAGACCCCTGCAAGAATGCGAGTCCTTCTGGGAGCGACAAAAACTTGAGCAGCAGAGATTCTGCACGCTTGTCCTTCATCTGGATCAGTTTTGTCGGACGTCGGATGACCATCGCAAGCAAACACTCATCGGTCTCAGTCGCCTCTTCCAACACGCTCAGCGCAGCCTTCGCAAGTTCTTCCTCTTGTGTCAGCTGAGTAACGAGCGCATCGACGCCCCATTTCGCGAAGTCGGTCACCTCAGAGCGCAAGAGTGCTCGGAGTAGACATGTCGCGTACAGACGAAGCGCCTTTGAGCCACTTGTCATCCACGCCTGGAGCAACTTGCGAGAGCTTCCATCCACAGAGTAGTCCAGGTTCGCGAGAATCAAGCGGCACAGGAAGTCGTGACCTCCTTTCTCCATACCCATCACTTGCAACCGGTTGAACAGATTCGACTGCTCCATCATCTTCAACCCTTCCTTGCTGGAACTCATCAGCCCCAGTAGCGTGAAGTACTCGCGCAGCATCTTCGTTGAGCAGTACACCGGCGAAAACATCCGCTTCTTCAGATCACCAATATGAGATTCCACGATCGCAGCTTCTGGACGAGCTTCGAGCTCCAACGCGGACGAAATTTCGGTCAGCAGTTGCCCGCGTCGATCCGTTTTCAGAAACAGGAGCCCTTCGGGATGGTTCAACAGCAGTGTGTACATCTGGCACGCAGGTCGAAGGAACGGGACATTGTCCGGGATCCAGTCCAGCAGCGAGAAGTACCCTTTGTTCCCCGTGTCGCCACGGAAGAAGCCGGAAAGACGCTTGAAAAACTTGGTTCTCATGGCCTCCGAAAGTCGCTGCGGGTTTGTTAGAGGTCCTTCCAGCATCTCGGAAATCACGTCCCAGTTCCACTTGGTGAAGTTCTTATCCATCAGGATCCTTGATCGATTGTGAAGCATGTCCTTGAATGTGGCGTCGTCCATTTGCGCGTCCATCGAGTGCTTCAGCTCTTGCACCATCAGTTCGCGGGACGTCAAGTTGTCCTTCCCTGAATACGGTCCATGGCGCTTCATTGTTGTGGAGGAGAAGTTGGACGATGGGTTGTTACTTCCTGTAACACGACCAGCTTGCAAGTACAGCGTTGACGGCCGGTTGATCTCGCGCAGCAATTCGGACACCAGCTGGACACCGTTCACACCGCTTCCACCATACGACACAAGCGACACACCACGCGTAGCGACACTCCCGGAGTTGGCACCAACTGCATTGGCAAGCTCAGCGAGCATCTCACTTGCCCGGATCGACTTCTCTCGTTGTAGACGCTCGAGCAAGCTCTTCACCTGATCGCCGAGTGTCTGGGTTGTCATAGACGCAAGTGACGTTGCCGACACGAGTCGAGGAAGCGCCAGCAGCGACGCGCAGTGCTGGTCCGGCAGCAGTCTCGAGGACATTCGGAGAATGTCCGAAAGCAAGTCGATTGCTGGTTCAGCAAGGGACCGCACGGCTCCCGTCCCGAGCGTAATCAAAGCGTCCAGCAGTCCGCAGTGGATCATCGCGAGAAGCACAATCACAGTGTAGTTGTCGAGCAGGTTGTATCCAATCGGAGCTGGAATCGCGTCGGACGAGGATACACTGATCGGAATCGTGGCAGAGACGACATCGGCCGCATCCGCAGCGCTCTTGTCGAACGACGTCTTCTTGTAGAAAATCTCGCAAATCGTGGAGAGCACCGCTTTCTGGACATCTTCTCCTACTGGCCGAACCAAGAGTTGCACCAGCGACTGGAGACCTTGCGGGTTCGACGTCAGTACAACGATACCCTAGTGGCAAGAACGAAATGAAACAGTAAGCATACTAAGAATGAGCGACCCACCTTTCACCGTTAGCATACTCTGGCACAAGCTTACCGTCCACGATCGCATCATTGTCACGATAGCGTTCCGACTCGCCATCCAGCGTTGCCGTCTCTCATTTCCAGCTGGCAAGTCGGTGTCTGTGAATGGCGCGAGCAAGATCTGCGTGTCGACAAACGGATCGATGAATTGCCGCGTCGAAGGCTCATTCAGAAGCATGAGCAGTGTCAACAGGAGCGAGTCGGACAGATCTTGGAAAGACGAGTCCAGAATCGAGTCGACAATCACTTTGATGCCGTTGCACTCGGCGACAATGGCGACGTTCGCAAGTGCCAGTTCGCGCAATGTCTCGAGGCAAACACGTCGCAGGTTGTCATCCTTGTGTCCGGCGATAGCGACGATCGACGCGACCAAGCTTGGTGGCATCTGCGCTGCGTCGATCTCCATGATGCGACGGATGACTTTCAGCGCTTGGACACGCTCTGCCAGGAGTTTCTGCTCTCTCTCCATGGCGCGGACGATGAAAATGGGAAGACACTGCAGCAGGTGGTACACATACAGCAGCAATGTCAGTCGCACGCCAAGCGTAACGAGTGCAAATTGCGCCTTTCTCGCTTTCTTACCAGATCGATGAGAATCTTCACGCTGTCGTTGCTGCAAATCGTGTACCGCAAGACGCGCAGTGCGCCCAAGCGCGTCGACGTGTCCGAGTCGCACACCAGCCGCCGCATGCACTTCATCAGCCGTTCAATCGGGAAGCTGTCGAGCAGCAGTGGGTCCGTTTTCAGTTCCTATAGACAAATACCAGCACCTCTCGTTAGTACCCAGACAAAAAAGAAGCTGAGCACTGCAACTTCAGTAGCGAGCTTCCGTCGTCGCTTCTCGGACAACCGAGAAAGGCCGCTTTCGCCTCAGCCGATGAACGGAGAAGCGGCTTCAAGCCCACTCCGATGATCATGCAGTCCACACTACCAGCCAGTCCCCTCCTTGCTAAGATAGCACGAGTACAGACAACTCATCACCAAAAGCAGCTACTCACATGGCAAATGCGGCCGACGCTCTCCAGCTTGGACTTGCGGTCGAGGTTCCCGCGTTCGATGAGCGTGCAGATCGCGCCGAGGCTGCTCGAGTCCGCGGACTTGGGCATCAGCGACATGCGACGCGCCATCTCCTCCTTCCTTCGCGCTGCGCTGCTGCAGCACGATGCCTCTCGTGCACTGGGTGGTAGCTCTGCTGCTGCCGCGTGCTTTGCCCGCCGCTTTCTCCGCTTCGTGCCTTCGTGATGAAATCAATCTGTCATGGCTTCGACTGTGTGCGAGTTCCTTTCTGTTTGCCCAAAGCGCGCAATTCATTTTCGAATCGCGGTGGCTGTTTGCCACGATTTGTCCCGATCCAGCCGGAGATAAAAAGGAAGCTGTCTAAACCCTTTCTATGTTGGTACCAATTTACACAGGATGCCGATATTCAAGGTAGTGACATTCCAGAATAAGGGCACAAATAGTGCCCCGCCGCCTGAGTGGCTGCTGGCTGGCTTTGGTTGCGCGCAGCCGCAATTGACAGAGAGGAAGCCCACCCGCCCCACAGCAACGAAGCAGGAGAGAGATCGTCGCTCCAGACATGTCGTTCGCGCTCAACCGCCTCATCAGCGGCGTCGCGGCCATGAGCGTCGGCGCCGCGCCGCGCTCTGCGCTCATCGTGCGCGCCATGAGCTCCCAGGCGGCGCCTGCCGTCGAGATCCCGTCGAACATCGTCTTCGCGGAGGAGAAGCCCATGCGCGAGCCTCGCGTGATCCCGACCGCGCAGAAAGGTATAACTGGCTTGTCATTCGAAAAGCTGTGACCTCACGCTCATCGCAGTGCCTGAGTTATATGTGCTCTGTGCTGTTAAATCTGCCATCGGTGTCGCTCATTTCATTTATCGTTTGCGTCTCTTTGCACATGCAAAACCACAAGTGACTTTCACGTCGAAGGGCGACGTGCAGATCAACTTGCTCAGCTTGAAGTCCGAGGACGAGTTGGAGTCAATGACGCTCGATGGCAGCGTGTTCGGTGCGCCGACCCGCGTTGACATCCTGCAGCGTGTCGTTCGATGGCAGCTGGCGTGCCGTCGTGCCGGTACGAACAAGACCAAGACGCGCACGGAAGTGAGCGGCTCGACCCGCAAGCCGTGGAAGCAGAAAGGCTCCGGTCGCGCGCGTGTTGGTGACATCCGTGCGCCGCAGTGGCGTGGTGGTTACCGTGTCCACGGCCCAAAGCTCCGCGACTTTTCGTACTCGCTGCCAAAGAAGGTGCGCGCCATGGGTCTCCGTGTCGCGCTCTCGACGAAGCTTCGCGAAGGAAAGCTCGCCATCGTCGACTCGCTCGACGTTGAGGTACGTTGGTGCTGATCTTGTTGTTAGAGTTCAGATTACGGCTGCAAAGGGTGCTGATGATTTTGTGTTTCTGTGTTCTCACCCACAGAGCTCCAAGACCAAGGACATGAAGCAGTTCTTGGAGTCCCGCGGCTGGGACCACGCGCTGTTCATCGACAGCGAAGAGGTGGCTACCAACTTCCTGCTCTCGACGCGCAACATCCCATACGTCGACACCCTCCCGCAGCACAAGATCAACGTCTACTCGATCCTGCAGAAGGACCTGCTCGTGATCACGAAGGACGCGGTCAAGTACTTGGAGGAACGCCTGCACACCGAGTAAGTTTGCTGCTGTCGTCCGCGCCCAACGAATAGAGAAGGGGATGGAGCGCTTCACAGACGCGAAGGCGGCTGATAAAGCAAGCAACACACAAAGATAACCTGAAGGAATAAAAGAAGAAAAAGAAGAACAGAGAAGACGGCGGGTTGACTGATATGCCAAGAGAGCCTCGCATTTAACACATGGACTTTGGGATTCTCTCCGACTAAATAGACGGCGACGCACTCAGGTCCACGCTCGGAGACACTTCGGGCGCTTTCACTGTCGCCAGCAAGCGCTGCTCCACTGGCGCGGGGGCGCTCAAGCCGATGGCGGCAGGATCAGATGCGACCCCCGAGAGGTGGATTTGCCCGAGAAACTCCTTCGCGGCGTCCAGCTCCTTCGTGAGCGCGTCGCGCTGCTTGGTCATCGCGTCCACCAGCGCATCTCTTCGCACCTGGAAGCTCCGCCCATTCGCCAGTACTCTGTTCGCGAGCTGCTTCATCTGGCGCGAGTCGCGCTTGATTGCGGCGACGTCACTGCGGGCGTTGGCGCTGCTGCTGTCGCCGTATTCGCCCACTGCCATGCGCTCCAAGTGCCAGCCGTTCAGGTCGTTCACGCGCTTATTCGGCGCGCTCAGAGCCAGGATCTCTTTCAGGTTGTCGTCGTTACGGCGTTGCTGTTGGGTGCATGCAACGGAGAAGTCGTTCATGCCGATCGACCGTGTCATTATTCACACAAGAGCATGGCAATTCAGAGTGGGCGGCCAAACGTACGTCATAGACCGTGAGCAGCTCCTTCCACTTGTCCTCGAGGTCGTTTTGCGTGTAGACATCGCACAGGTTGCTGACGGTGGACGCGGCAGTGGCGCTCTTCACCGCCCTCTCATCTCCTCTGCCTGCAACCACGCGCGACAGCATCACGCTTGCTGTCGATCAAATTTATGGTGTTGTGCTGGCGGATTTCATTCGTGTGAATGACACACTAAATTCCCATCAAATAGACTCACATACCTATAAGAAGAAGCTGAGGTGCGAGTGATTGTCACCAGGTTGCACTTTTTTCATCCGGCGCATTCCGCATTTGCCTTGCACTGCCCAAGCGAAGACCGTGCGCGCTGAAAGAAGAGGCGAGGAAGACAGCAGGGGGATGCAGACAGAAGAGAGTGACGCGGATGTCATCGTGAGGCGCGTC
>JAASFQ010000484.1:0-21477 GCA_023333845.1 Globisporangium polare | reverse complement strand
TGCAGCACGCGGCGCTGGGTGCGCTCGTATCGGGCGGCGGCATCGCGCTGGCGCAGAGCCTCTTGGCACGCAAGCTGCAGTCGCCGAGCTCCTTGGCGCTCTCGCTTGGGAGCTTTGTCGGTACGTGAGCATTATTAGTGCTTGTTCGCCTGGCAGCAAACAAGCGTGACCTTTACTGGATGCTGACCCACTTTGCTTCCGTGTGCACGTGTATGCGACGGCTGCAGGCGTCTTTCGCCTTCTCGAGGCAATTGGACGGGGACATGAGAAGGAACAGCAGCTAAAGGAGGAGCTGAACGAGGCGTCACCATCAGAACCCAAGCGCGGCAACGTAAACGCGTCGCGTGCGGCGGCGATCGCCGCTGCCGTGGCACTGTTGCTGCTCGATGGCAAACGCAAGAACGTAGTGATCGCGTACGCTGCGATCGAAGCGCTACTGGCGCTCTCTCGCGAGCACACGTCGATCGCCGATATCAAGTACATAGGTGCGTTGTGCTTGGATCGCTTATCCAGGTGCTCTGTGCTTCGCATCAACGCTAATCTGTGAGCCTACGTGAATGTGTCCGTTCACAGAGATCCTGGTCGGCTCGCCGGCATACGCGCAGATCATTTACACATGGGTTTTGCAAAGCGAAATGCTCGAGAAGTCGCAGGTCGCCGCGCTCGACGGGCTCTGCGCCATGGGCAGGGAGCCGCTGCGCCGCATGCGCGAGGAGATCCCGACGGGCAAGCTCATCTCGCGCTGCGACGTGTTCCATCGCGGCGAGACGTGTGCGCAGTTCCACCGCGGGTACTTCTCCAAGAGCATGAAGTTCGCCGCCCGCCTGTACATTCCGATCTACTTCTTCTCGGTCGTGCTCACCAAGTACAAGCAGTGGATCTGGGGACCGCGCCCGGAGCTCCCCAAGCTGGCGATCCAGTACCTGCGCACGTGTCTGTGCCTGACGCTCAACTATCAGATCCCGCTGTTCCTGTCGTGCCACAGTCCGATCAAGAGCCACCGTGTCACTGTGGCCGTTGCGGGGGCGTTCTCGTCGCTTGCGCTGCTGGCTGAGCACGAGCGCCGGCGAGCGAGCGTGCTGAAGGCCATCGCCGTGTACGCACTCTGCAGTGTCGGCGCACAGGCCGGCATTGCCATGAGCATGTCGAAGAGCGCGGTGGCCAAGTTCCAGTATACCCTCTTCTGTGCGTCGCTCGCGATGGTGTTCCAGCGACCCGAGCTCCAGAGCCAGACGCTCATGAAGTACTTGTTCGGCTACGACGTCGTACCGAAACCGCCGCGTGCGCCTCGAGATGCAGCTGAGCCAAAGGGAGAAGCCGCGCGTCACGACTCGCCAGTCGGCAAAGCGGCCGCATGATCAGCATTGCAGTGGCCGCAGGCGTGGAGATGCTGAGATTAGATGACGAATGCTGAGATGAAGACAGGGCCTTCTGCTTCAGCCATTGGGAGCAATCGAGATTCCAGGTGGCCACCGCACCATCCGTTGCAGATCAGGGTGGAGCGGAGATCGGTTCGCACGCAGCTCGGGGGGACTGACAGGTGCTGTGGATAATGGATCGGCGCCAGCTCCATGAATGGCACTCAAGAGCTCTTGCTGAATACATGTTGTTCAACTGCAGGGGGAACTTCAACGTCAAGACCCACACTCTATTGCGTTTGTTTTCGCGGCCCGAGTGACTCGAGAGACAACGGAACGAGCGAAACTCGCTCTCTCGGTTTGGGTGACCACTTGGGCGCCTTCCGATGCACGAGGCGGCCTGCTCACAAGGCGAGCGATTGCTTGCTGGTCGGTGCACCGCGCCTGTCGAGGACGCGTGTTGTCTTGTGTGTGTGACACGTTTGTTTTGACCAGCGAGAGCTCGAACTGTTTGTGCACAAAAGATATCAGGAAACAGCGATTCGATTCGACACTTGGATGTTGTATGAGGCAACACAAACGCTACGAAGCGGTTGGTGACGAAGATGCGTTCGTGAAGGGTGATCGACGGGACCGGCGCCAGCTGTTTCTCTCGCTGCAGCTTGGCTCTCTCTCTATTGTTTCGCGTTGGCTCTTGATTGATCGCCTTCCACACCACGAGCTGCGCGTGAACTGAATGGTTTTGAATTGAATTGAATAGGGCGGCGCAGGTCAGCTTTCTCTCTTGTCCTGGACTTTACGGTCCTGCTGGCCACCAGATTTATTACCTTTCGTCAACCCACCAGCATACAGACACCAAGTCAAAATAGAACGAAATAGAAAACAGATCGCCAAAGGCAACTTTTTACAACTGCACACACTTTGCGGCCAACAGCCCTCCAAGAACCCGAGCGAGATCAGATTAGCGTTCGCAAACGAAAGTGGCGCTACCAACCGATGAATGGACGAAAGCGCGCGAGACGAAAGCAAGCAGCAACAGGAATCAGGCGCGTTACCAGCACAAGAGCGCAACAACGACACTAACGAGTGCAACAACAACAAAACGAGCAACAAGCAGCACACCGCAACCTTTTTTGTTGAGCAAGCGCTTCCTGATATCTATCAGTATCGTCACCTGCGCGCGCGTTACTCACGCACGTTGGTCCGACTCGAGCAGGCGAAGCAACGCGACACCCGCAACGGGCGAGAAAGAAAACGGCAAGATGCGGTTTGGCTCGCATTGTGGATCACCGCACTCATCTTGGAGGAAAATAATAATCAAACTCGCCAACAACACTTGCGAGGCCCTTTTTCTTTCGTCGGCTGAGTAATCTCCTACCCCGTTACGTTGCCGGCACTCGAGCGCACCGATCGCCTCAGCAGCTTGCATTGGGAATTGATAGCGCGCAAGAAAAACTTGTGAGCGAGCTGAAGCTCGAGGCTCGCGAACAATTTCGCGTCCGAGAGACAAGCTGTTGGCCTGACTGTCCGATTGGTCACTGAATCGCAGGCCCTCCTTTGCGAAAGCCTCACGAGCGAACGACGTGTAAAATAGAGGTCCACCCGAAATGCTTGCCTGTTCTTCGTTTCCACTTCAAGTTTGTATGGATGGATAATTGCTGTTCAAAGCGTTTTGAGCAGTGTCTTCAAGCAGCATCCGGCCCGAGAGGAGAGTCAGAAGCTTCACTTGGAGTGAGTATTGCGCGTCTACGTTTAAAACACATCTGCTTGTAAAAGTCACCTGTCCTTTTCGAAAACGTGGTGATGATGGTTGTCAAAAACAGCTCGGACAGAAAAAAGCCGGCGACGGGGACGCATCCTGCTTTTTGGAACGCCCTGAAAGCTGAAAGCGGACACGAGAGACGAGCGCAAAATGGCGAGCAGCTCCCTCCGCCCGTCTGTCCGTCCTTCGCGCGCTCTCTCTCTCTCTCTCTCTCTCTCTCTGCTGCTGACCCCACACGCAGGTCACCAGCAGCAACAGTCGCTCGCTCACTCACTTTGAGACTCGTCGCGCCCGAGAGAGAGAAGCGATCGACCGCGCCAGCAGCAGCAGCACGACGACACTCGTAGCCAGCCGCGCAGAGAAAGCGAGTCACTGCGCTGACCACACCCGACGACGCTCGAGATTCGCCCGCGTATCTCCGCAACTCCACCGGAGTACTCATCCGCCACCATATCACACACGCATTAGATAGATAGTCAACACAGCAATGGCCATCGGCGAGTCGGACGCGCTCAAGCAGCAGCCGCCGAGTGAACCGGTCAACAAACTCAGCAGCTCCATGATCGGCGGCGACAAGAGCCACACGCCCGTGAAGAGACGACCGCGCGGCAACTTCTACGGCAAGCACCTCTGGGGCCCGAACGCGCAGGACTCGGGCGAGCTCGACTACGTGCGCAAGCACGGCGAGGAGCTCATCCACAAGGTGCTGACCGAGGACGACCACTGGAAGTACGTCTCGCTCAAGCAGGTGCACGACGTGCGGCTCTACACGCCCGTCGCGACGCCCGAGGAAGACGTCCACGGCAGCGTGACAGCAGCGGCTGCCGCTGCGACTGCGAGTGCCTCTGCCTCGCGTTCGCTCTCGTCCACGTCGTCGTCGTCGTCCACAAAGGATCGCCCCAGTGCGACGCGCATCCTGCCGGGGCGCTGCGATTTCCGCGCCATGACGCGCCTGCCTGGCTCGATTGACACGGTGATGGAGATCCTGGCGGCCGACGACGACCGTGAGGCGTACTGGACGGCGATCAACACGCAGAAGGGGCTGCGCGCGTGCAACATGTTTGGCAGCCGGCGCCTCAACGTGGACGAGCCGTTCCCGCGCTGGAGCCAGCGATACGTGGCCACGCGCTTCACCAAGTATTCGACCAAGAGCGTGGACTTTTGCTTCGCCGAGTACGCCAAGTTCGCACCTGTCGCCACAAAAGGCGAGCTGCGGCGCGGGTTCATCTACCGGCGGTCCGTAGACGAGAGCCTCTTCGAGATGGACGAGATCAAGGCGCGACTGGTCAAGTACGACGACGAGTGCGAGCGCATGTACATCCAGGACTGGCTCTACGAGGTCTCGGAGACGGCCGAGGAGAACGTGTGCAAGGTGATTTTGACCTGTCAAGTGTACTTCTCGGGCGACTACTCGCGCTCGCTGCGGTCCGAGTTCCACGAGTTCACGACCGAGATCATGGTGCAGCTGCGCAAGGTCATGACCAAGCACTGGCGCGAGCAGCACGGCGGCGAGGCCGCGGACGAGTCGAGTTTGGGCGGCGCGGCCTCCAAGCTGCTCAACAACGCGTTCAAGATCGTGAAACCGGGCCAGTCGCGCTACTGCGGCGTCTGCTCCGCGACCTTCTCGCTGATGCGCAAGCGCTACACGTGCAGGACGTGCTGCGTCTCCATGTGCTCCAAGTGCTCCAAGGTGGCGGCGCCCAAGGGTGCGAGCATCCTGGGCAACGGCTCCGGTAGTACTGACAAGAACGCGTCCACGAAGGAGTGCATCCTGTGCTACCAGTTCAGCGACGAGACGTCGAGCTCGCGGTCGTCCAGTGCCGGCGGCTCCCATCGCCGCCACTTTGTCACGCCCGGGTCCACGTCCGTGTCCGAGTACGACGACGAGGATTCGGACGACGGCATGTCGCTCACGAGCAGCAGCCGGTCGATCCTGGGTGCAGGCGGCCTGGGCGGCACTGGCGGCGGCAGCGACCACCACTCACGCGTCTTCAACGCCGCACGCAGTCTGCGATCGCAGGCGTCGGCCTCCACAAGCGCCACGCCCACGAATAAACAGCAAGAGGCGGTTGAAGCGGACGCGCCAGCTGCAGCGCCAGCCTCCGCCCCGACGCGCGTGGTCCGCAAGGTGCGCAACGGCTCATCCGACAGCACGGCAAGCAGCAAGAGCGTGCCCGAGTCCGGCGTGGGCGTCGTGCTCTTCTCGGACCTGGACGCGCTGACGCTCTCGGGCCGCGTGCGCGGGCCCAAGCCCACGGCTGCGTCCAAAAATGGCAACAAGCGGCCCGTGCGCACGGTCTCGGAGGACAACGTGCTGCACGCGAAGGACTCGATCCGTGAGGAGAGCGACGCCGAGGAGGCCGACGACCTCGCGCACTTCAACCTCAAGCTCAAGTAGACAGCCATTGGCGAATCGGGATCCAAGAGCCACGCACGGCCCTTCATTCTTAAGTTAGCGAACTGCCTTATCAGCAGCAGCGGTTTCGCGCAGTATGAAACGCAATAGAAACACAACTGAATTATCACTCCCAAGCGCGTTCGTTATGCTTCGACTCTCTCGAGGTCAGTCCACACTCGCAAGCAGCCACCAAGAAGCCCAATCGTTACCTCCAGCGCCATGCCGCTGGACGGAGCTCCTCGTATTGGCACGAGCCGCATGCTCGTCTCGTCTACTTCCGCTGGCCATGCGGTCAACGGAGGTGTCCACACGAGAAGGACGCTCAAGGACCCGCGCATCTCCAACACGTCGCCACAGGACGTGCGCGTGGAGCTCGAGGCGCTCGAGCAGCTCGAGCTCTCACCGCCGCAGCACTGGTGGTCGCTGCGCTTCACGCACAACACGCTCGAAACGCGCTTCCAGCTCTACCACGAGGAGCTCTCGCTGCGCTCCAGCCGCGTCGGCTGCGGCTGCACGCTCGCAGGGCTCGTGGTCATGCAGAGCGGCGCCTTCTACGACCTCCTGGTCGTCATGCACCGCGAAATCCGCGACGAGATGGACGCCACGCACTATGCGCTCGTGTACTTTGGCGTCCTGTTGACAGCGCTGCTGGGCTTTGGGTACACTGTCTTCCACTGGCGGACGCGCAAGTCCATAACCAAAGCCAGTGGGACAGCGTCATCTCCACTGCTGCAGGGCCGCTTCCAGAGCGTGCTCTTCGCCTTGGGCGTCTGCGTCGTGCTCGTAGTGCTCGCGCAGCCAGCGTACTCGCCGTCGCTGCCGCTGGACACGAACTCGCGGCTCGTGGACCGCACGCGCCGCGCGCACTTGCTCACCAAGACGATCCTCTTCCTGCTCATGGCTCTCAGTGCCATCGCCACAGTCTGGAACGCGCAGTTTCTGGTATACGTGGCCGTCGCGAGCTTCTCGGTCGTCGTGCTCAGCGGCTGGCTCGTGAGCTTTACGTTCTACCTCCAGCAGGACTGGCACGTCGTGCTGCTCTTCCTCAGCAGCCTCGTGATGCTCGGCCGCGCTTTGTACCGCAGCGAGCGCAACCAGCGGCTCAAGTTCCTGCGGCTGCGGCACCTCATGCTCGAGAACATCAAGCTCACGCAGCAGAACACGTTCATGCAACAGCAGCTGAGCTCCCACGTGGACGCGATCGGGATCCACCACGACGACCTGGACGACCACCTCCACTCAAGAGACCATCATTTGAGCTCCGGAGCTGGCGCCATTGGTGAGAGCTGGATGGAGAACGTACTCAAGGTGCTCTACCAGATGAAGCTCCAGCTCGGCGGCACGAGCGACGAGCTCTCACGCGACCTGGACTTCGTCATGCAGACGCTCGCATCCGAGCAGGACCTCTTCATGGAGACCCGCGCGATGCGCCACCGGCGCCAAACGCACTCCCAGGCGGAGGCCGAGACCGGCTGGCTCTCGCTCATCGAGGAGCAGCGCCACCGGCGCCGCAAGAGCTGCGACTTGGGCATCGTGCTCAACGTCCCGGTCGTCAAGACGATCCGCCGCACGGACTCGGGCTTCCGCCAGACGGTGCTCAAGCAGGTGGAGAACTACCTGCTCGCTGGCCAGCGTCCTGGCCCTCCATTGCAGAAATCCCCGCCGCTGCTGTCCACAGACAAGTGGACATCCAAGAAGCTCCTGACTCGCGCCGCGCGCTCCGAGGAGTTCGACCTCCTGGGCTTTGCGAAGGTGTGCATGTTCCCGCTCACATCCATCTTCCTCACGACGCTCGAGAGCCACAATCTCTTCGTCGAGCTGCCCGTGCGCGTCGAGTGCGCGGCCGAGTACGGACTCGAGATCGAGTCCCGGTACCAGGCGAAGAATCCCTACCACAACGCAGTGTACGTGCCTTTCTGATACATACATTCATGGGCAAAAACGGTTGGTGGAGAAACGAGGAGTTCATTACAGTGCAGTACTGACCTGGGATGTGCCTGTCCACCTCTTGTAGACACGCAGCATCGGTGGTCTGGGACATCAACTTCTTCCTGCGGCGCCTTCAGCAGGCCGTGACGCCGCTGCAGGTCTTCTCGGCGCTCATCGCTGGCGCCGTCCATGACGTAAACCACCCGGGCATGAACAACGCGTACCTGGTGAACACGAGCTCGCCGCTCGCGATCAAGTACTCGGACGACTCGGTGCTCGAGCGCATGCACTTGGCCGAGGCTTTCCAGGCGTCTTCGAAGGAGGGCTGCGACATCTTCGAGGGATTCCCCAAGGAGCTCAAGCGCCAGAGCCGCCAGATGATCATCAAAATGGTGTTGGCGACGGACCTCTCGGGTCATTTAAAGCACGTGAACCGCCTCAAGAGCCAACGCTACTTTGTCCACTCGACGTCGTCCTCGGACCTCATGGCGCCGTCGCCGCAGAGCTCGTCCAGCGCCCACCCCACGCTACCGGACGACCTGGTCTTCCACTCGATCATCATGATGGCGGATCTGGGCCACGCCATGAAGTCCTTCGATGCGCACTTCGCCTGGTCCAAGCTCGTGACCGAAGAGTTCTTCCGCCAGGGTGACACCGAGCGGCAATTCGGTATGCCCATCTCGCCACTCTGCGACCGCGGCAACTGCAAGTTCGAGCGCAACCAGATTGGCTTCCTCGAGTTCGTCGTGCTGCCGCTCTACTCGGCCGTGAACGATGTGCTCGTGCTCACGGACTTTGGCAGCGTGCTCGACCGCATCCAGCATAACACGGCCATCTGGAAGCAGAGAGCGGAGCAGATCGAGCACGGCGCTTCGCCCAGCAAGGTGAGAGCCACTTCTCAGCCATCAGCAACAGCAGCAGGGCCGGCGCCCTCGAACACCTCACACGCGAATGTCACGGCGCTGAGGCTGGACGAGGACGAGGAGACAGAGACGGACGACCCGAGCGCATCGCACGAGCTGAGCGACTCGGACCTGCGTGTGGACAGCCGCAGCAGCTCTCACCTGCCGTAGATTCTCACGGTGGTCACCCACGCAGTGGCGTCCGCGTGACCGGCGCCCATGTGGACTCGCTGCTCCATGGACCTGAAGGATCACTTGTCGACGCGCATGTGGTCATCGCGGTCTTTCAGACGCCGCCGTGGCCATCCGAATGGAGCTCTTCGCGAATGCGCCAGCGGCTATTTGTAGCAACCGAATCTGAATCTGAACGGACGTGTGTATTCAACCCCGCGGAGAAGCTGAAGTGGCGCAAGAGCCGTGCGCACATGTAACATGAGCGCAATTTCAGTCCCACGAGCAAAACCCACCAGCTGGCATTCTTGTCCGAGTCGTGCTAGCATTGCGTTGGCCGCCTGCTTACGCTGTCCTCGCAATCAGCCTCTGAAGAGCTTGACGTGGCTTCCTCTCTGCATGGGCAGGCCAGTCGCACAAGCAAGCAAGCCGCACGACCAGCTATGTCAGTAGTGAACCAGCACTCCAGCCGTCAACGGGGAGTGGCGACCGACCAGCAGCTCCGAGGCCATCACGAGAGTTGACCAGCTGGGCGACAGCAACGGGGGAAACAAGGTGTTGCAGATCGCAAAGAGACTCCGCCCAGATGTGCGTGAGGCTCGTGCAAGGCGTTTCGACGCAGCAGCAGAAATGCGTTGATATAGCGATCAACGTTATGAATGCTACGTGAGTGAGCTGGGGAATGCCCGTAAAGACCAGATGCGCGTGCGACAGCGAGTGTGGAGGAAATCACTGACGTTGACAAGCTGGGCGCCTGTCAATGATTGCAGCTTGCTCTCTCTCTCTCTCTCTCTCTCTCTCTCCCTGATCTGATCTGCCCTTTTGGTGGAGCGGACGCATAAAAGTCCGACGAACAGAGTGAGTAACTCAGCCATGCCTTTTGAAAGGTTATGCAGCTGCCGAGTATTTCTAGTCAGACTTTTCGCCAGCTCCGTGTTTGAAAAAGCGAAGAGCCGGAAAGAAATCACTCACAGCCCCGACTCTCAAGAAAATCCTGGTTCATCCACACCCAGAGAGCAAATGAAGGCGAGATGCGTTTGTTTGTGCGTTGGCGATGCGTTGAGAAGTGAGGAAAGCTCGCCAAGTGCAACCTCAGAGCCGTCGTAAGTCGCCACTGGGGCGTGAGAATCCACCTTCGCTCTCTGGCTGTTCGTGTGCTCAGTCAATGCCCGCCGTCTTTATTCCGATCTGCACACTGTAGCGACAGACTGCTTTCCTCTCGATAAGCCGAGGAATAAGTGAATGGCGTGTGTTCATACGCGCCTCTTGATCAGCCGTCCCCACCAAATTTTCGCTTTTCTTTCCACAGAAGAAACCTAAAAACCACCCTCGCTTGCTCAAAAGGCCCCAAGCGTCGCTAGCTCCAGAAAAAGCTCAAAACAAAACAATACAAAAAGCGCCGAGGAAACGTCGAGTCAGCTTCAGATTATGACGGCAAGTTGTTATGCAGTTCGCGAGGTCTGGGGCGGAACTGCGTGAAAAGCGCCATCGAAAGAGCGGCACTCTCTTTGCGACTGACTGACTGCCTGCCTTGCGGTCCGGCTGCTTTTTCTGCTCTTGCTGAGCAGGCGGCTCTTTTACCTTCGGGGGCATCCCGTCCCATCGGTTCTCACTCGCGCTCTCGCTCGCTTGACGCGAAGAGCTCCATACGACGCCTCCTAAAGAGCTGCTCGTCTATTGGTCTGCTAGCCTACTAGCACACACACAGACAAGCAACATGGACCGCTTCAAGCTGGACGACATGGAGGACGAGTTCGACACGGTCGAGCCCATGCGCCCGAGCTCCTTCGACATGAGCTTCACGCTCAGCAGCTCGCGCGTAGGAGCCGCAGCGGACGAGGGCGACGACGACGACGCGTACGTGGACGACGACGAGGGGTGGGCCACGACCAACTGGGCCGCCGCGAGCAGGACGATGCTCGTGGACGACCCGCAGACCACGACGACATCGGACAACAGCAACGACCAGAGCTCGCTGCACCTGTCACGGCACAAGAGCAGTCCGCACGAGCAGCAGCAGCACTCGCAGCGAGGGGAGCGGAAAGAGACCACAACGAGCGCCGCCCCCGACAGCAGCAGCACGAACAACAACAGCAGTAGAGGTAACAACAACAAGAACTCTGTCGCGACGATCGCACTGAAACTGGAAGAGAAGGCGCACGAGGCGATTTCACTCGCGAGTCTGTGCGGGAAAGTACCGTGGCGGCTCGCGAAGCGCAACCAGGACGTGCACATCTACCGCCCGGCGACGCTCCCCGAGGAGGAGCAGACGAAGCTCTACTTCCGCATCTCGTGCGAAGTCAAGGCGAACCTGAGCACGATTCTGGAATACCTCACGCCCAACGACACGAAGAGCTACGTGGACATCGAGTCGCAGGTCTTCCCGGGTCTGCTGCACGCGTCGGTGATCAAGCGCATGGAACTCCCGGAGAACTGTATCCCGTCGTCAATACAGCAGCCACAGGAGCCGCTGTCCAGAGACAACGCGTCGAGCTACGACGACGACACGGCCGAGAACTTCCCGCGACTGCAGGTCAAGTGGCACGCGAGCCGATTCGCCGGCCGCTTCGTCAAGCCCGTCGACTTCTTCTTTGTCGAGTACGCGAATGTGGAGACCATGGCTGACGGCCGCAAGCGCGGCTTCGGGTACATGCGCTCGGTCGAGTCCTTCAAAGGTGATGAGCTGGCCACGCGGCTGCACAGCGACGACGTCACGATCCCGCAGAGCGTCTCGAAGTGCAAGCGCGCGGTGATCAACAAGGGCATTTACCTCGTGTCGCCGTCCAACGACTCCTCGGGCACCTACGAGGTCACGTTCATGATGGTGATCGACTTCCAGCAGCAGTTCACGAGCAGTATCGGCGCCAAGATCATCCAGAATTTCACAGACCGGCTCATGGGCATCCGCGAGCTGCTCTTCAACACTTTGTTCCAGCCCGTGACGCTCGTGACCAAGGACGAGTGGAAGCCCGCGCGCAGTAACAAGTGCACTTTGTGCCACTCGAGCTTCTCGTTCGTGAAGCTCATGCACCACTGCCGCGCCTGTGGCGAAGCCGTGTGCAGCCAGTGCAGTCGCAAGTGGGTCGTGCAGCCTGGCGCGCAGAAGGAGACGCTCAAGCGCCTGTGCACGTCTTGCTCGTTGCAGGCGCGCAGCTATTTAATGGGCGGCGACCAGCAGCAGCAAAACAAGCAGTCGCCCGCCGCCGCGTCTCGGAAGATCTCGGCGTCGCAGTCCATGGAGAACTTCCGCATGACCACGGGGAGTGCGGCGGCGTTCCACTCGCGGTCATCACGCATGCTCAGCGACCCCGTGCTCACGTGCGATGTCAAGGTCGCGAGCGCCGTGTCCACGGACACGAACCACTTCAACGCCATCTCGCTCGCGTTCCGCGCGCTCACCGAGTCCCTCGGTGGTGTGGCGCCGCACTTCATGGTGGTGTCGTACACGAAGGAGTACGACGGGAACGCGATCTACGATGCGCTGGCGCACTTTGCGCCGGACACACTCTTCATGGGCGGCACGTCAAGCGCTGGCGTGTTCAGCGAACGTGGAGCGGTCGGCCGAGGCCCCGGGCTCGCATTGTGGGGCATCTACGACCCGGAAGGCTCCTACTCGGTACTCAATGCGGACCTGATGACGGAGAACCCGCGTGACGCGTCGCGACGGTGCGTGCTCCAGAGCATGGAGATGCTCTGCATGGCGCCGGAGGAGAACCCGGACTTCATCTGGATGAGCGTCTGCACCGGCAGCGAGGAGATCGTAACGGGCGCCGTGAACGAAGTGGTGGACTGCTCCGTGGCGATCGTGGGCGGCAGTTCCACGCGGAACCACATCGGCGCGTCGACGATCCCGGCGACGCAGATCTGCTCGGAAGGCTCGAACGTGGGCTGCGTGACCACGCACGGCGCGTGCTTCGCCATCTGCTGCCCGAGCGTCGAGGTCTCACACGCGCTCTTCACGTGCTACGAGCCCAAGGACACGGCGTTCGCGGTGACCAAGGCCTCGGGTCGAGAGCTCATCTCGTTGGACCACAAGGCAGCGTTCACGACGCTCAACGAGGCGTGTCACGGCATGCTCTACGAGTTTGTCAACCGCCCCGAGCGGTTCAACATGGAGACCCACCAGCTGCCGATGTTCTACCCGATAGCTCGCGAGCGCAAGGAGCCGCACGAGCCCAAGGCCACGCCGTCGCGCTTCCAGGTCATCCAGCCAGAGTTCGCGTCGCGTGACCTCGCATTACATCTCGGCGTGTCGGTGAAGATCGGCGAGCGTCTGCGGATCATGTCGATCGCGCCAGAGAATGTCAAGGACAAGATTACCGTCGGCTACCGCGCATCGTTACGCTCGGCTCTCCCAGCACTCGACAGCGCGGACGTGATCGGCTGCCTGACGTCCATCGGGCTCTGCTACAGCAAGATTCTGAACAACGACCTCAAGACCGTCACGGACGCCACGACGCGCATGTTCCCCAATGCCGCGGTGCTCGGGTCTGTCTCCCATGGCCAGCAGGGGGTCTTCCAGGGCACGGGCGAGGCCGTCCACTCCAACGGGATGGTCTCGTCGCTGCTCATCACGAACCGCAAGAAGCTGCAGCGGCTCACGCACCTGCAGCCGCTGTCGCTGCGCCGGATAAGCACCTACTGAGGTGCTGCTCCATTAGTCGTCCTCTTAGGTACTTTTTATCGCTCTTGTATGAAGAGCTCCGTATTATTCTCCGTCTCCTGGTAGCCACAGGAACCAGTCAATCAATCTACCAGCGTATTGCAATAGACAACCAAACAACACCATGGAAGAATCCTCTTGAGCGAGCTCTACACATTGTATTTTCTAAAGACTGGTTACAAGTCGGCCACGTCGCCTTCGTACCGCGCGACGTTGCGGTCCGAGAAGCGCGGCTCCGCGCGCACGATGTACGCGCCGCGGTGCTCCGGGTTCGTGATGAACACGGTGCCCGAGACGCCGATGGCCGCCGCCTGCTGGCGCATCGCGTCCGCCACCTTGTTCTCCTGGCGCTCGGCGAGCTGCTGCGTGAAGATGTCGCCCGAGCGGCCACTCGTGATCGCGAGCACCGTTGGGCCGGCGCCGCTGAGGAAGCAGCCGTGCGCGCCGGCGCCCAAAGCGGCCTCGATGAGCGGGAAGAGGTGCGGGTACTGCGCCGCGCCGCGCTGCGGCTGGTGCAGCATGTCTTGCGTCGCAAAGCGCAGCTCGTCCAGGTTGCCCGAGCGGAAGGCATTCACGAGGATCGCGGCGCGGCCGATGTTGAACACGGCGTCCTTGCGGTCCACCTTCTTCGGCAGGATCGCACGCGCGACGCTCGTTGGACCGGTCGTGTCCGGGATGAAGACGACGCACTGCAGACCATCTGGGATCTGCACGCGCGACGAGTACCAGCGATCGTCTGCGTGGATGCCGAGCTGCAGGCCGCCATAGATCGCAGGCGCGACGTTGTCCGGGTGGCCCTCAATCTGCGAAGCCTGTGTTTAGATTTAAACAGTTCACGCAGGTCAGCAACAAGCCATCAAGCGCAGTCTCAGCAGCAGCAAAAAGCAGATAGATACGTACAAACTGCAGGAGCTCCTCCTTGCCGCGCACTGGGAGACGCATGCCCGAGAGCGCGAGACCAGCGATGATGCCGCCGACGATGCCCGCCGAGCTGCTACCGAGGCCACGCGCGAACGGGATGCGGTTCTTGCAGTGGATCTTCAGGTTCTTCGGGATTTCTTCGCCCGCAGCGCCGTACGCGGCCTTCAAGCCGACGATCACCAAGTTGGTATCATCCGTTGGGAGCTCACCGGCGCCCTCGCCTTCGTTCGTAAGCAGGAGGTGGCTCTTGCCGTCCTTCGTAGGCGCCAGGATCTCCACCGAGATCTCCGTCCAGATGTCGAGCGCCAGGCCGATGGTGTCGAAGCCCGGGCCCAGGTTCGCAGACGTGGCTGGCACACGCACGACCACAGAGGTGAGGCGGTGTCTCTCGTTCTCCGGGGTCACAGGGAGCGCGTTCTTCGCCACGCTCTTGGCGTGCTTGGCGCGCGCCGCCGCCTTCTTCTTGGCGCTCTTGCTGCGCTGCCCCACGTAGTACGCGACGGCGGAGGCGGCCGCGGCGATCGCCAGCTGGGTCGCGACTTGCTTCGTGGTGCTCTTTTCGGCCATGGCTGCTATTGATGACGGTCGGGCGAGTGGTCGAATGTGAAGAGCTCCTCGTCTCGTGTCGAATGCGAGCTGGGAATGCGAAATATCTTCTGGTGACGAGCACGAGCGGGGCATTGCTCAAACACTCTGCAGGCGAGCTCCACACCATTCTTAACCACCAAAATAGGTTCATCGCCTTGAAACGAGGATCGCTGGATAAATGTATGTAGTCCACCCACATTCGGGACTGGATCGTGTCGTGACGGGTCGAGACGGGTTGTTGAAGCGTTGTTGGGCTGGACTGGAACGACACTGTTGGGGAGCAACGCGGGCGGCTCGCCTCGATCCAACACAGTTCGGCCAACAGACAGCCACCTGCCCGGCGCCTCCACCGACGCCCAGGAGCTACGCGCAAAGAGAGAGCGAGCGAGCGAGCTTTACGCCCACAAGAGAGAGGGGAAAGCGCCGCCTTCCACGTCCGCTCATTCGCCCGCACCGACAGCGCACTTCACTACCGCGCTCATCGGGCTTTTCGGAGACAGACAGAGAGGAGAAGGAGAAGGGGAAACGGACAAGATCCAAGAGACAAAAGGTGCGTTCTCCGTAGGATTTTCTGTGTCTATGTGGACGTGCTGGCTGTACACGGAGCGGTTATATGGACAGGGTGTGCATGGCTGTGTGGGTCGAGGGACTCAAGTGTGTCGTTGCGTGTGCGAGTGAGACATGATGGGTGGAAGAAGGTGTGTCTTGCGTTTGATGGCCACTAACACGAGCGCCTGTGCAGTCATTTCGCAGTAGACTATATACGAAAGAACGGCAATAAAGATGGACAGTAGCGACGACGACTTCATGCCGATCGCGCAGCTGCGCAAGAAAGCGGCGTCGTCCAAGGCGGGCAGCGCCAAGGACGATGCGGACTTTGAGACGAAGCGCGCCGAAAAGAAGAAAGAAACGAAATACAAGATTGAGTCGGGCTCGGATTCGGACTCGATCCCGCTCGTGCAGCTCAAGAAGAAGGCCCAGGACGCCAAGAACAGCAGCAGCAGCAGCAGCAAGACCAGCAGCAAGACAACCAGTAGCAGTAGTAAACCCAGCAAACCCGTGAAGAAAGAGGAGAAGAAGAGCAGCACCACGGGCGTGAAGCGCAAGTCGCCGACCAAACCATCGAAGCAGCCGGCGAAGAAGAGCAGCAAGACGTCCGCGAAGGCCAGTGCCACGGACAGCCGCGCGAAGGTGAAGAAGGAGAACGGCGCAGCGGCCGTGCGCAAGCTCAAGGTCCACTCGAAGGCGGAGCGTCTGGATATGGCCATCAAAGCATATCGGTGGTGGAACGCAGAGGAGCTGCCCGAGGGCATCCAGTGGCGCTCGCTCGAGCACAACGGCGTGATGTTCCCGCCGGCATACATCCCACACCACGTGCCGCTCATCTACGACGGCAAGGAGGTGGCGCTCACGCAGAAACAGGAGGAGATCGCGAGCTTCTACGCAGCGGTGCCGAAGGACGGACCGCATCTGGGCGTGCCCAAGATTGCGAAGATGTTCAACGAGAACTTCTTCGCGGACTTCCGCAAGGTGCTTGGCAAGGACCACGCCGTGCGCAAGTTCGAGTTCTGCGACTTCTCGCTCATCGCCGCGCACCTGGAAGAGCAGCGCGAGGAGAAGAAGAATATGACGAAGGACGAGAAGCTCCCCGAGAAGGAGCGGAAGGAGATGGAGCTCTTCACGAACGGCTTTGCGGTCGTCGACGGCCACTTGGAGAAAGTGGGGAACTTCCGAATCGAGCCCCCTGGTTTGTTCCGAGGCCGTGGTGAACACCCAAAGACGGGGACGTTCAAGGAGCGCGTGATGCCCGGCGAAGTGACCGTGAACGTCGGCATCTCGGACCGTGTGCCGATCTGCAACGTCCCGGGCCACGCGTGGAAAGAGGTGATCCACCGCGACACGGTCTCGTGGCTCGCGTACTGGAACGAGAACGTCATGGGCGGCATCAAGTACGTCTGGCTCGCCGCGAGCTCGAGCTTCAAGGGGAAATCCGACATGGCCAAGTACGAGAAGGCACGGCGACTGAAGAAATGCATCAACAAGATCCGCTCGGACTACATCAAGGGCTTGAAGGCCAAGGACATGTTCACGCGCCAGCGGTCCACTGCGATGTGGGTCATCGACGTGCTGGCGCTGCGTGTGGGCAACGAGAAGGGCGAGGACGAGGCCGACACGGTCGGCTGCTGCAGTCTGCGCGTGGAGCACGTGTCGTTCAAGGAGGACAACTACGAGCTCACGCTCTCGTTCCTGGGCAAGGACTCCATGCCGTACAACAACACGGTCGAGCTGGCGCAGTACGGCGACATCGGCAAACAGATCTTCGGCAACCTGCAGAAGTTTTGCGCCAAGAAGAAAAAGCAGGAGGAGGTATTCGACGAGCTCACTGTCACGGAGCTGAACAAGCACCTGAGTTCGCTCATGCCCGGCTTGTCAGCCAAGGTCTTCCGTACGTTCAATGCGTCCGTGACGCTCGAGAAGGAGTTGCCGTACGAGCTGGATCCCGAGGGTAGAATGGACGCCGCGGCCAAGGTGATCACGTACAACGATGCGAACCGCAAGGTCGCGATTCTCTGTAATCACCAGCGCACGGTGCCCAAGTCGTTCGACACGACTTTGGAGAAGATGGCCGCGCAGCTCGAGCAGATGAAAAACCAACTCAAGGAGCTCAAGCAGATGGAGTCGCTGGTCGCCAAGGGCAAGGCCAAGTCGGTCAAACTCAAGACGAGCGACGGGAAAGAGGAGGACGCGGCCCAGAAGAAAGCCGAGGCGCACCTGTTCTCGCGCGTGCCGACCCCCGACCAGGTTGCGAAGAAGATCGACGCGTGGAAAAAGAAGATCCAGAGCCTGTCGCTCAAGCTGCAGGACAAGACGGACAACAAGGAGGTGGCGCTGGGCACGTCCAAGATCAACTACATGGACCCGCGCATCTCGGTCGCCTGGTGCAAGAGGGTGCGTTACTATGCTTCTGTTGACTTTGTGATTCACGCCACTAACCGATGTCCTTATGTTCGTTTGGTTGTCTTGTGGTTGGAACAGAACGAAGTGCCGATCTCATCCGTGTTTTCGAAGACCCTGCGTGAGAAGTTCGTGTGGGCCATGGACGTCGACCCAGAGTGGAAGTTTTAAGCGACCAACCTCAACTTCATTTCACACGGCTGGCGGCTGGCTTTGCGCATTCGAGTCGACAGAACCTACACGAGCGACCTGTTATCCAAAGAATACGACAAAGGGCGGAGAAAGGGGAAGGAGTATGTTCACGCTGCCTGTTGATGTTCTCGCTAACGAATCAATAGAAAACTCAACCATCAGGTGCCTGCCACACAACTCACCAGCCTTTTTCGCACACCTCATGATTTCCACTCGTCGGCGCGCTTCTTGAGCTTCTCCATGAGGTCCACGTGGCTTCTCCGCTTGGCGAACGCCCACGCGGCGTCGCCGTTGCAGTCCTGCAGACACGGGTTCGCGCCGAGTGAGAGCAGCTTGTTGACCGCGTCCTCGCGGCCGTGATGGGCGGCGGCCATGAGCGCCGACGACATGTCCGACTCGACGCGCTGGAAGTTGACGTCCATGCCGTTCGAGATGAGGCTGAAGACCGCGTGGAAGTCCTCCTGCTTGAACGCCTTGAAGATCGCCTGGTCCATGGCCGAGCCCAGCACCTGCACGTTGCGGTCGCTCACGGACAGCGAGCCCGCATTCTTGGAGACCGACTGGGCGGCGGCCGCAGCGGCGCTCGGGTTGCACCGGTCCTTCTGCGCGCACTTGACGCAGCACGAGCAGCGCTCGCAGCGCTTGGCCGTCATGCGGCGGCACAAGCGGCAGTGCATGCGCTCGCCGTACTGCATCCCGTGGCCGAGCCCCTGGATCTTGGCCAGCAGCGACGCGCTCGCGTTCGACTGGTTCACATTTGTGATCACCTGCTCGCCCATGAGCAGCTCGTCGTCGTCGTCGTCCACGTACTCGACGAGGTCATCCTCCTTGTTCGCGCCATCGATCTGCAGAAAGGACTTGGGCTGGTACTCGAGGATCGCCGCCGGAGAGATCCGCGTGGGCGTGGCGGTCGAACCGCTGGCTCCAGACGTACTCGACGAGCTGGAGGTCGACTTGGAGAGCGACGTGGAGATCGGCGGCGGCACGCTTGCTGCGGCAAAGGCGTTACGCGCCGAGACGTCGATGACGGATCCCGTGACCGGCTTGGCCGTCGCCTGCTGCGGTCGCAAGGAGGACGCGCCGTTATTGTAGCTGCTCGCGTCGCCATTCGAACGCTCTTCCTTGGCGGTCGACGGAATGCCACACGCGCTCTCGAAGTGGCGTCTGTAGATGTTGATGCGGCTCCACTCGCTCGCGTATTCTGACAAGCACCAATAGGTAAACGACAACAGGTTAGCTATTGATTGACCAAGGGCTGTTGGATCTGAGGGCACGCCTTATGATGCGACGCACCTGAGCCGGCGCCGTCGAGCAACTCGATGACGCGCGGGAGCGTGTCGCACAGGTACGAGTTCTGCTTTCTTGTCGCGTCGCTTTGTACGTTTGTGTCCAGGATCTGTCATTTGCCACCATACAATAACAAAGACAAGCAGTGCGAGTGAGCGCCCGGTTTGAAGCGACCCGAGGTGGGCGAGAGTGGGGAGTGAACTACGTACGCGGAGCAGCGCGCGCACTTGTGAGAACATCTCCATGCGCCGCTTCTCCCTCGATATGCCCGGCTCCTTCCTGCGTGCGTCGTCGAAGAGCCACTCGTTGAGCACGCGCAGTCCATTCTCTGCGTAGAAGCTGGCAGCACACAGCAGCAAATGAATGACACAGGAACGACCGTTAGTTATAAACATTAGCCGCCACCGCAGCATTCAGGGGGTACTACTGCACTCACGTCTGCGCGTCCGCGTCGTTGAGGTTGGTGATAAGCATCGCGAGGATCGCGCGGTGCGTGAGCGTGTGGATCGACGGCATGAGCTTGCAGAGCACCTGCGTGCGCTCGGCGCCGACCACCTCGCCATCGTCGTTCATGAGGAAGCCCAGCACGCTCACGACGTTCATGGCCTCCGCGTCCTCCCAGATGCGCGTGCGCATCGTGTCTTGTGTGGCACTGCTGTGGGCCTGCGCTGGCGATCCGACGGTGGACGAGCAGCTCCTGTCCGTCGATGAGCGTCGCTCTTGGATTCTGCTTGATGCTTGATGCGCTTTTCCGCGGGCACTTCGGAAGCGAGCGCTTTTGTACATTTTTACGTCCAAAGCTCAAATTTGGAATGTGACAGTCTGTATTGCCCAATCAGGAGGGGTAATTCGCTGTGGTTTTTGGGGAATCCAAACTTTGATTGCCAAGTTACTTCAGGCAACCAGAAACAAGGATCAGCACGAGGCCTGCGAGAGCCAAAATGGCGACGGACATGACGTCGGCGCTGCGCGAGTTCGCGCGCAAGAAGCTCACGGAGGCCAAGCAGAAGGGCGCGACGCTCGCCACCGCCACTGCCGCGTCCATCTCCAGCAACGTGCCCACGTCCACGTCCTTCGTCTTCCGCTCGCAGGCGACAGCGCAGCAGCAGCAGCACCCGAAGGAGGACGTGTCGCTCGAGAAGAAGCTCGACGCGCTCAGTACGTTTGCATTGACAGCAGTGCTCTCTGCATGTATGCGAATGCAGTGGAGCTTACAGTGCGGCGTGTACATTTACAGAGCAGTCGAATGACTTCCTGCGCGACTCGCTCGCTGGCAGCGCGACCGACCGACTGGACGGCGCGATCTACAAGATGGACCTCATCAACGAGTCGCTCGCGTTCACGATCGAGAACATCCAGGTACTTTATCATATATGTGGTGCTTGAGTTACGTGCAATGTATGGGAACACGAACTGACTGGTCTGAATGTGCATATGGTGGTGATGGCATTCGTTACATAGGAATGCTCGCACGTGATGAAGCTTCTGAACCGCCAGCTGAAGGACAACGCGGCGCTCAAGAACGAGGCCAATAAGACGTTCTACCGCCCCACGCCCGTTATCCAGGACGGCTCGGTCGACGATGGGGGTGAGATTCGCTATCAGTATTAGAAGAAGTAGATGTCGGCGTGTGACCCTCGCCTTCATGATGTGAGCGGCGGTTAACATGGAACGAGGGTGAGGTATTTATTTATCGGTCTTTACGAGCCCACGTGTGCATTTACTTGGGTGCTTCGAGCTTCTACGAGCGAGCGGAGAAGGAGTCCTCGAAGGAGCAGTTGATTTATATACATAGCATGGCGACATTTGTACGATCCACCTCATCTCTTGACTTGTACAACCTTGCTCGCTGGCATAACTACAGTAGGGTGCAGCTTGAATCTTCAATTACACAGCCGCCGCCGCTTCACCTTCGCGAACGTGTTCGTCTCCTGCATCGTCCTTCACATCTTGGACATGTAGTTTTTCAGCTCCGCTCTCTTATTTGTCTTCGGCGCGGTCGCCCGTGTGTCGCTTTGCTACCTTCTCGCGGAGGTACAAGGCCGTCACAATCAACAACACCATGCAGCTCACGACCGAGACCGCCACCGCGATCCAGAACCCTGCGACGTTCGGCTCCCATTTGTATGTAGTTTGAGAAGTAAGGAAAGTCTTGGTCACAGGCGCAAATCCAGCATCGTCCACTGTAGGAGCGACTGGCACGCGACAGTCTCGAGGTCCGTCATGTTGGTCTTCGTGGTCGCGACCTGCTGCACGGTGTCAGTGAACTCCACGCCCGTAACAAACTTGCGCATCATGTCCGCTGCGACGTCGGGCATGTCGAGCGGCACCATGTGGCCGGCGTTCGCGAT
>JAASFQ010000483.1:0-21486 GCA_023333845.1 Globisporangium polare | reverse complement strand
TCGAAGCTGATAAATTCATCGTTTCGCCCCAGCGATCCACATACAAACCGCAAGGTCACGTCGCTGGAGCTTAAAGACAGCACATAAAACGGGTGCACAGTCCGTTTCAGCTTGACCCGTTTTCGCACAGAAATCGGACGAAGAAAGCCGTCGCGGTTCGACGTCGCGCTGCTTGCTCACTCGAGCGAGACGCGCGCACGTTGGGCCGTGGAACCTGCTTGTCTGCTTGCGCGTGGAATCGACGATCGAGCAACGCGTCTCCGCAGGTCGATCAACACGGCAGCAGTACCAAAGCCAGCACCCCACTCCCTTGTTAAAGACCTGTTTGCCCAAACTGCTGAGAGGAAACGAAGTGTCGGCAACCCAGGCGAGCGGTCCGGGTTGTTTGGAGTATCCGCGAACTGCTGCTGCGTGGAGGTCGGTAGACCAGAGCCGGCCAAGCCCGGAGGTTGTCGGTCGGCTGATGCGATGAAAAGCAATCGAAAATCCACTTTCCCAGATGCCTAACGAGCCTTTTCTTGGGTGATTTGTTTGTGCTTCACTCCCCTGTGTGCAAATGAGAGCCGAGCTGTCCACAAAGCAGTTCGCTGCTGGCTGATCTGAGGGCGGGAGTGGGGGGCGTAGTGAGCGTTCAGGGTGAACGGGCTTGCTTCCTGTGAGGCCTCTCGGCGAAATCACACAAGGCAAGTGCGCGCTCACTCCTCCCGTCGAGGGAGGTACAGCATGTAAAGCTCCGGTGACACCGGGGAAAGCTCTCTCTCCACACACACACACACACACACACACTCACACGCTGCCAATTCCCATCCAGAAATTGCGTTATGGAAGGGGTACTTCAACAGTGCACCGATTCAAGTGGGAGGTGAGTGTGTGGAGTACTGGAGGACTGGAGTTGGTCGGTCAAGCAGCAGCCGCGCAGGCAGACGCCCGACCGCCACTCCCTCGGAGGACAGCCGCCAAAACTCGCTCTCGAAGGATTGCCAGGTGGCGGTGTGGAAGAGGAGGCAGGAAGCTCTCCCGCCTCCCTCTCGTGGCACCGCATCCCGCTTTTTTTGTCGAGAAAACTCCACCCACCCATCATCCAGCCAATCCAAACTCCGCATGAGGCGAAAAGATCCATTTCTAAAATTGGCCTCCCACGACGCACCTTCTCAAGACGAGGAGCATGATGTTCGCTCATGGCGTGATGCAGCAGCGTTGAGAATGCTCGCTGGAGCAGCTTCTCTTGTCGCTCTGTGTGGGTGTTTCATCGCCGCTGGTTCCATCTCTCACTTTGCAATTCGCAGTCGTCCAGCATCGTCCTTGCCTCCGTATCAGCTCACTCCCAAGCCTTCAGCTCCAGTCAAGTCATGAGCTCAACGTACCAAGAGCTCGCGACCCCACAGCTGACAATCCCTACCCCAGTACGCCGCCGCCGCATCGTGCTGGAAGTCGGGAATGACGCTGCTGCTGCTGCTGCTGCTGAACTAAGAGGTCCGCTGTGGCAGTTTCCAGGCAATGGCGACGACGCGCAGCATCTGCACGCCCCCGAGCACGAGCTCCAGGCGATCGAGGCCAAGCTCCACGAGCCCAGGCATCTTCTCGGCGAGTGGGCCTCAACAGCGATCTCTGGGAACGATCTGCTCTCCAGCGTGCTCTACGCGGCGTCGCTGGTCGCAGCCAAGGCTGGGAAGCTCATGCCGGTGCCGTTCCTCCTCGTCTCGCTCGTGCTCTTCTTCTTCCGGTCCATCTACGAAGAGGTGGTCTCGGCCATCCCGCTCAACGGCGGGTCCTACAACGCGCTGCTCAACACGACCTCCAAGCGCACGGCGTCCGTTGCAGCGGCGCTCGGCGTGCTCTCGTACACGGCCACCGCCGTGGTCTCAGCGACCACGGGCGTCAAGTACTTTGCCGTGCAGGTGGAGATCCCGATCGTCTCGAGCACAATCGCCATGCTCTTCGTCTTCGCCTGCGTCGCGTTTCTGGGAATCTCCGAGAGCTCGCGCGTCGCCACCGCCATCTTCTTCCACAATGCGCTCGTGCTGCTCGTGGTCATCGTCGCGTGCGTTCACTATTGGATCAAGCACCCCGAGGTCTTCCTTGACAACATGAAGTCCGACTTCCCGGCCGTGGACTTTTGCGGCACCATGCTCGACGGCAACGTGCTCACGGCGATCTTCTTCGGCTTTGGCGCATCGATGCTCGGCGTCACGGGCTTCGAGACGTCGGCCAACTTTGTTGAGGAGCAAAAGCCGGGCGTGTTCCCAAAGACCATGCGCAACATGTGGGCGCTCAGCACGGCGTTCAACGTCACCCTGAGCGTGCTCATCATGGCGGTGCTACCCCTCGAGGGCGAGAACACGATCGCTTCGAATGCCAACGCGCTGCTCGCTCAGGTGGCGCTCGTCGCCGCGGGCAAGTGGCTGCAGACGTGGGTCTCGATCAACGCGCTCATCGTGCTCGCCGGCGCCGTGCTGACAGCGTACGTGGGCGTGACTGGGCTTGTGTGCAGACTCGCGAACGACCGCGTCTTGCCGGCGTTCCTGGCCAAGAAGAATCGCTGGCGCGGCACCAACCACTACATCATCGGCGCGTTCTTCCTGCTCGCATCGAGCCTCGTGCTTGCGCTCAACGCTGACAGCCGTATCCTCGGCGGCGTCTTCACGTACGCGTTCCTGAGCCTCATGCTGCTCTTCTCCTGCGGCTGCATGCTGCTCAAGGCCAAGCGCTCGGAGATCCCGACCGCGACGCGCACGCCCTGGAGCGCCGTGATCTTCGGGTTCCTCATGGTGCTGCTCGCGATCCTGGGCAATCTGCTGGGCGACCCACAGATTCTCATGTACTTTGCGCTCTACTTTATCGCGATCGCACTGGTGATGTTCGTGATGCTTGAGCGCGTGAGCCTTCTGCGCATGCTACTCGTGGTGCTCAAGCCCATTGCGCCGTCGAAGACCAAGACATCGGCTTCTTTGCCCACCAGTCGTGACGGTATCCATGCCACTCAAGAGCACACGGGGGTGCGTGGCGGGCGTACAATCACGGATGCGATCGTCGCGATCAATCACGCGCCGATCCTCTTCTTCTGCAAGTCTCCGGACCTCACGCTGCTCAACAAGGCCGTACAGTACGTGCGGCGCAACGAGCAGACCCACCACCTGCGCATCGTGCACGTCTACAGCACCAACGGCGACGACGTGGAGAGCGGCGCGTCGTCGTCGTCGTCGTCCAACCTGAAAAAGTTTGACAACATGGTGGCGCTCCTGGACCACATGTACCCGAAGCTGCGCATCGACTTCGTGTCGGTGCAGGGCACGTTCTCGCCCGCGCTCGTCGCGTGGCTCGTGCAGCATATGGACGTGCCAGCGAACATGATGTTCATCCGGCAGCCCAGCAACGCGCAGGCGCACAGCGTGTCGTCCTGCGGCGTGCGCGTCATCACTGCGTGAGTAAATTGGCGCCAAGAGCAACGCTCTGCTGTGGACGGACGGACGGACGAAGCTCTTGGAGGGTCAGTTCAGCGCGCGCGACATCACGAGAGTGGCAGGGAGGCAGCGAGATGCGCGGCCATCACCAAGCTTCTTCCACGTTTCTTACGTCATCTGGTATCTGGCGGCGTCGTCCATTCGAGAGAACGATGGAGAACGACGGCGAAGAAGTGTGTGTCTGGCGCGTTCTTCCGACTTTCCATGCTTGACGATTTTTTTCATATGCGGGTTCAGAATTATAATGGCTCGGGGTTCAGACTTGGCTCGATCGCAAGCCATCCCCCGGATGCAACTAAAGAGAACCTTTATTTCCGATTTCTGCGTTGTTTGATTTGAAGTGAGCGTTTCTCTTCCATTCCGACGTAATCCGAAACTGATTTCATTAGTAGACCCTATAAGATGCAAATAAAGAGTCAACTGCAATGGGATCTTGAACAGCTGCAACGCTCTATTTTTAGCCTCCACAAAAAAGCGAAACCATGGAAAGAAAGAAGCAACGCAAGATCAAGATGCCCATTGACACAGCACGCTTGCTGTCGTGAATGAGGAGGGAGCAAAAGAGAAACCATCGCATGCGCTGCGAGTGAATGAGCGCGTCCAGACGCATTCTCCGCTCCATTTCCAGACAGAGTGACGCCACCCGCCCGCCTCCCACACGAAGAGCTCCCTAATCACAAGCGCCGTCACTTGATCAAGAAGCAAGAACAAGAAGGGAAGCGCGTGCGTCTATCTGTCATCTGTGTGAGTGGCTGAAAAAAGCGCCATGATGCGTCCCAGCAGCGGCGACGTCCGCGGCCGAGGCAGCAGCAGATTCGAGACCACGTCCATGGCCGAGCAGATGGAGACCTACGCGACGCCATCAGCAACAACAACGACGACGACAACGGTATCAGCTGAGGACCGCTCGAGTGCGGGCCTGCGCAAGGAGCTCGACATGCGACTCACGGCGTACTTGCCCGCGGTCGTGCGGCGTCACCTAGAGAAGCAGGACATGCGCAGCGAGCTGCGCGTGCCGGACACGCACCAGATCACGGTCGTGAGCATGTTTGCCGACGTCTCGGGCTTCACAGCGATGACCGAGTCGCTCGCAGCGCGCGGCCCCGTGGGTGCTGAGAACCTCGCCAAGCACCTCAACTCCTACTTTGAGCAGCTCCTGCGCTACGTCTCGAGCGCGGGTGGTGACGTGTTCAAGTTCGCCGGCGACGCGATGCTGATCTTCTGGCCCGAGAACCGAGATGATACGCTCGAGAGCCTGCTGCGCCGGTGCATCCAGTGCGCGCTGCGCATCCAATCGCATCTGCACAAGGCCGAGCTCGCGCCCGGCGTGGTGCTGAGCGTGAAGATGGGCATTGGCATCGGCGGCGCGACGATCGCGCACCTCGGTGGCGTCAGTGACGGCTCGATCTCGCGTGTCGAGTACATCGCCGTCGGCCCTGCGCTCGAGCAGGCGTTCAACTCAGAGCACCAGGCCGAGGCTGGCGAAGTGATCTGCTCGCCTGAGTGCTGGCAGCTGATCCGCAAGTACTTTGACGGCGAGTCCGTGCGCGCAGGGAGCGACTTTTTCAAGGTCAAGGGTGTGAACCTGCCGATCAAGCTCTGCTCGCGACGCCCGTCGTTCACGCGCGACGACGCCGTGCTGCACGCACGCATGAAGCAGTACGTCTCACGCGCTGTGTGGCCCTATCTGGACGCGCACGACGAATTCTGGGGCTCGGAGTTGCGCGACGTGACCGTGCTCTTCATCAACCTGGGCTTTTGTGAAGAGGATCTGGCCAAGATGCTCGATATCAGCGGACTCCAGAAGCTCCAGGCCGCGTTCGCGCTCGTGCAGCAGTGCATCTACGAGTACGAAGGCACGATCAACAAGTTCCTGGTCGACGACAAGGGTAGTACGGTGATCGCAGCCTTTGGGCTCCCGCCCGTCACACACGAGAACGATCCGATCCGCGGCATTCTGGCGTCGTTGGCGATCTGCGCTGCGCTCATGAAGCTTGATTTGAAGGCCTCGGTGGGAATCACAACGGGCACAGCGCTCTGTGGCGTTGTGGGCCACCAGGGAAACCGACGTGAGTACACAGTGCTGGGCGATATTGTGAATCTGTCGGCGCGGCTGATGCAAAAGGCGAAGTCCGAGAATGGCGGCGTGATCACGGACGAGCCCACGAAGCTGTTCACGCAGGACGTGCTCCACTTTGAAGAGCGGCCGGAGATCATGGTCAAGGGTAAGAACGACAGCATCAAGATCCACCGGCCGTACCCGCGCATGTCGATCCTGCTCGAGTTCCACTTGTCCACAACCAGTGGGACTCGCAAGAACCTGGCGGCTGGTACAGCGCCACAGACTGGGAGCCGGCTAACGCACATCCCCAATGTGATGGAGAGCATGCACCGCGTGCAGGTCCGCGATGCGCAGCGCCGACTTTCCGTGCGCACTGAAAAGGAGTCCGCGGCCGCCGACGCGATCATTGAGAGCGACAATTTCCGCAAAGTGCGCGACGCACTACTGGAGAAATGCTCGGAGCTAAACCCGTTCTCGCCTGGGGGTTCGTTCATCTTGGAGGGCGACATTGGCGTGGGCAAGACCGTAAGAAACACCTACGCGCATATCTCCGATTGTATGGGCTGCGCAGAAATGAACTGACGATGCCATTGTTGCAATAAATGTAGGTGCTGCTGCGCTCGGCGCTCAGTTGTCCCGAGTCGGGCTCGTACAACGTGCTACAGGGCACGACCACGCCCTTCGCGACGCGCAAGCCGTACGCGATCTGGGCCGACATGATCTCCAAGTGCGCGCTCGACCAGTTGTCGAGTAGCAAGCGATCGTCAGCGAAAGTAACGCCAGTCGCCATGACATCGTCTCACAGTGGGAGGAATCTGCCGACCAAGCACCACCACCATCACAGCCAAGCAGCAGCGACACCAGCTATGACGACTTCTATGCCCAAGACCGAGTGCTCGAAAGAAGCGGAGCGACGGAAACAGGTGGCGCTCTTTGTGCGCAAGAAGATCAAGGAGGGCGCGGCGCCCAACACGACGCTCGTCGGGTACACGAAGCTGCTGAACTCGATCCTGGATACGGATTTCGAGGAGTACACGCGTGAGGAGGAAGCGAGCGACGAGCGAGCGAGCGGAAATGGCAAGAGCATCAAGCTCCTGAGCGGCGACGTCTGTAGCATGACGACTAGTGGTAGTTCAGACCGTGTACATCGCGGGAAGCGAGAGTCAAGTAACCAGGACGCTGACGACCAGGACGACCAACAGAACAGCGGCATGAGCCAGATGGAGAGTCCAAGCAAGAGCAAGATGAAAGAAGAGGAGATCGCAGCGTGGTTCTTGGGGCTCTTGGAGATGGATCTCGCACGCAGCCGACGGAATAGTGACGACCTCCAGCTGCTCGCGCCCATTGAAGAGTCAGCAGGTGCGACCATCGCTCGGTCATCGTCAGCGCGAGAGTTTGGAGCTCGAGCTGAGCCTGAAGAGGCCGAGTGGACGCCCACGGATCTCGATCTGAGTGGCATCCTGCTGCTTTGTGCGCTGCACGCGATCTCGCGGGAGAAGTCGACGGTCTTCTGCCTCGACAACGCCATGTACATGGACGAGAAGTCCTGGATCCTCGCGACGATCATTGCAAAGTACTTCACCAACTGCGTGGTCGTGATCGGCACACGCCCGCCGAGCCTGGCACTCACTGAGAATACCGAGAGCTCGTCGTTCCGGAAGCGGCTTCGCGTGCTCAAGCAGATGCGCTCGTCCGTGTGTCAGTCGTTGGAGCCATTGTGTGGCCCCGACGTCGAACAACTTGCGCTGCAGACGCTGCGTGTGCAGGAGATCCCCAGTGAGCTCATGGCGATCTTGGTCTCGCGCTCGCAGGGCAATCCGCTCTTCCTGCGAGAGCTGATCTTCGAAATGCTCCAGCAGCAAGTGGTAAGTAGGGTCTTGCTCTCATGTGTTGACATGTGGTTGTCGTTGAACATTGTCGGAGTGGGTTTAATTTGAGCTGACAACCATTTTCTCACTCGAACTTGTGCGAGCAGATCAAAGTCGACAGCAAGCGGCGCACGTGCCAGATGCATGTCCAAGAGTCCGGAGGCGACAAGAGCAACGCGAGCTACTGCTTCGAGTGCTACTCCAGGTTCTCGGCGAGCAAGGACAAGCACCGGTGCAAGTGCTGCGGGTACATCTTTTGCGCGCTGTGCACGCCGAAAGAATGCCGAAAGTGAGTAATCCCGTGTGACTGTGGACAATGTAATGTGTGCACACAACTTTGCTGTGTGAATCACATCGTTCTCACAACACTGCTGTGTCTGCTGTGTTTGCCGAGCAGGAACATCCCAGGAGTCTGCGAGGATTCAGTCCGCCACTGCCGCCGCTGCTACGGTTTCTCATCGGCCCGACGACCGAGCTCGGATCGAGGCCTCCCTGCGGACGTGGGCCCAGCGCCGGGGGCGTTTGCGCAGACCTCGCGCGCGAAGCACCGCGTGCGGTCGTTCTTCCACGCGTCCGAGCCGTCCGTGCCGCCGACCTCGAAGGCGCTGAAGAACCGCATTGCGCTGCGACCGCCTCGCACGGTGAAGAGCGTGCTGACGACTCTACTCGACCAGCTCACAGTGTCTCAGCGGATGATCATGAAGACGGCAAGCATGATTGGCGCCCCGTTCGACGAAGAGCTCCTGCGCGGCTCGTGTCCGATCATGGCGCACTTGTCGCGCTTCTCGTACGACATTGACGAGCTCGAGCGGCTGTCGATGATTCGAAGGATCGACAATTTTGTCGGACGCGTGCCCACCAATACAGCGACAATCAAGTCTCCCGTTGCGCAAAATGGTAGCGTCGACGCGAGCAGCAGCAAGCCGAAGCTCAAGGTCAAGTTCGAGTTCGGCCACGGGTTCATGCAGGACGTGATCCAGAGCCAGATGCTCTGCAACCAGCTCAAGAAGCTCTCTGCGCGCGTCCTGGAGTTCCGCAACAAGCAGGACAAGGAGCTGCGCCAGATTTTCCACGAAAAGTCGAACGGCAAGCTCAACCTTCCGTTGCAGCTCGCGATCAACCCAGGTCTCATCGAGCGTCGACGCGGCAGCACGCCGATCAATGGACCGGTCATGCTGCTCCCATTTGGCGGTCGACGCGCACTGACGCCAACGGACGGCCGCCATTTCCCATCGGACGCACAGTACTTCTCGCGAACCCCGTCGTCGTCCGTAGACTCGTGCTCGGCGGCCTCGTCCATCACGTCGTCGTCCACGGCCGAGTCGTCGTCGCAGCTCGTACAGGACGACTCGTTCCTCGCGACCCTCTCCTCGTCGCGCCGCGCGTCGTCGATCCAGACGTTCGTGCTGCTCAAGTCCGGGCACGTGTACGTGAAGAAGACGTCCAAGAGCATGTTCGCGCACCTCAAGTTCAAGACGCTCACGAACGCGCGCATGTGGAAGAAGCGCTACGCCGTGCTGCACAACGCGCGGCTGCTGCTGCAGTACGACGAGCAGAGCCAGCAGGGCACGTCGCTCTTTTTGAAGGGCGCCAAGGTGAGCGTGTGCGACCCGGAGGTGGCGTCCAAGGTCAACTGCTTCCAGGTCGAGGTGAACGAGTGGACCAAGGGCCGGTGCCTCATCAGCGAGCGCCGGACTTTCGTGGTGGACGCGCAGAGCGAGCGGGAGGTCGGCGACTGGGTCTTCATGATCCGGTACGCGATCGAGTCGCTCGAGAACCAGACCCACGAGTGAGTGCGTAAATGAGGACAACGTGTGGAGCCATTGAAATCCAGAGCAGCTAGTGAGTCAAGTAACCCTAATCGAGATACGAGTTTGTGTATGAAAGACAAGGTGGTGGCAAGCAAGCAAGCAGCACAAGGACGTTCCCTTTCCATTACCATCGAAGAACTCGTTACCAAGCAAGCAGGATGTCGCTGGCAAAGCAAGCTTTCTTTTCATAGTCAGTCTGTCGAGGAAGGTCGCTCGTTGGCTCTGCTTCTTCTTCTTCTTCTCTCTCTCTCTCACGAATGTCTGTCTGTGTGTTCTACAAGGATCCCATAATTGATCGAGAAGCGCGCTTAGAACGCGGCGTTCTCGTCGTGGGTCTTGCGAAGACGAGCCAGGGTGGAGCGGACGGTGGCAGCCGAAGGGGTGCTGTTGAACAGGAGGAAGATCGTAGAGTGTGAGTGCTGGCGTCGTGACACAGAAAATAGATACCGAGCAGAGCAAGAGACGTACTTGAGGAGGTAAGCACCACCCGCGACGACCTTGTAGCACGACTTGCACTTCCAGATGCCGGTGACGGTACGCTTCACCGAGTCCTTGCCGCAGAACGCGCAGTTGTACTTGGCGTGCTGGGAGATTTCGATCTTCTTCACGACCTTACGGAGCGACGAACCGTAACGGGTACCGTACTTACCACAGATGCCTACTTTCTTAGTGCGCTTGCCCTGGAAGAGAGGAAAACAGGACGCAATAAGAGTTAGCGCTTCTGCTTTTGTACCGGTATCGACAGCACGCACTGTTGTGTCAGCCGGGCAGTGCACGCGCGTATGTGCCTGCACGTAGCTCGCCATCTCTCTTTCTCTCTCTCGTTCGTCTCCATGCTCTGGCGGCAGCTCTGCAACCGTCACACACTCATCACCTGCACTCGCACGCTGCAGCTCTCCTGTTCAACACGGCATGACACGCCGCACTGCTAGAGAGCTCGCATCGTTGCCGTCGGGTTGGCTCGACCCTGCTCGCTCACACCGTCGCCATGACTTGCTGTCTCGTTCGCGCTGTGCTGGAGGATCCTCGCCGTTGATCTGCTGCACCACCGACCGCTGCGCCGCCGACACCGGGATGAAGAGAGAGAGAGAGATGCGCTCCATGCACACACACACACACACACACACGTGGGCGCTGGCTGGCCACCCAGGCAGGAAGAGCAGGGGCTGCTCACCATTTTTGCCTCTTAAGATTATTCGGAGAGAAATCGACTTTGAAAAGTGCTCCATCGCGCGTCCGAGAAAAAGCGCTCGAAAAGCTGTTCCGCAGCCACAAATTGAATGGCTAAAAGAGCCCGATATGTTTTCCACCAATCGTTTGGTTAAACGTGTCTGACTGCCTCTTTTCGTCGAATCAGCGGGACTTTGGAGACTCATTCGCTTCGATCATTCGCGAAAAAGACCGATGTCATCTTGCTATTGGCGGAAATCGCCGCTGTGGTTTCAAGAAAAGGGGTCCACGAAGGTATGCTTGTAGGAGGCTGAAAAGCTGCTCTTCGTAAGGAGAGACCGTTCTATCGTATTGAAAATGTATGTCGCTACAAATTCAACATGTTAAGGCGGTCTTCCGCGATAGACCGCGGACTATCCGTAAACGAGGCCGTCAACCATTTAATCATACCGACGCAATGCCGGGATTTCGTACCGGTCGATGCTTTCCAATGACAATGACAATGCAAGGCGAAAAGATGAAGATGGCTTCACTTCCGCACAAAAAGAAGCGACACCTGAAAATGGCGCTCGGAAAGGAGACTGCTCGGCCTCGTCGCGTGACCTCCTGCCCATGATCGGCCGCAAGCACCGCGCACGTACGCATACACGCTGGCCATGCTCTCGTGGCTGACTGCCGGGCGCTCTCTTCTCCGTGTTGTGCTCCTCTCTCTCACGCCCACATATAACTGCTGCTTTCCCGTGTGCCTGCACTTCGGTGCAATTGATGATATTGATGGTCATACGCAGGCGTTGTCTTTGTCGACGGTATCCCGATCGAGTCGACGATCCTCGATGCGGGCGAGTCGGGGCTAAGGGGAGAAGAGTGCAGCGACCCCACGTCGCTCGCGCTTCTCGACCCGCGCGCGGTACGTGTGCTCGTTCGTTCGACCTTTTCCGAACACCAATCTGTACGTCTGAAGAGTCCCGTCGAGACTGATCCTTGTACTTTATGTGCTACACGTATATGCATGCAGCTCTTTGACAAGTACGACACGGACGGCTCGGGTGGAATCGACTTTCAAGAGTTCAAAGTGCTGCTGACCGACCTGCAGATCAAGCTGTCCGAGCCAAAGCAGCTCGCGTACTTCAAGCGATGCGACAAGATGCGCCACGGGAGCATCTCGTTTGAGGAGTTTCGGCTCGCGCTGTACACGTGCGACCCGAAGAACCCGAGCCGCACGATGGGCTTTGCACCGGGGCAGTCGCTGTCGCCCAAGGACGTCTTCGAGATGTTTGACAAGGAGGAAGAGGGCGTGATCGACCGCGCGACGTTCATCGAAGTGCTCGAGTTTCTCGGCAAAAAGAAGCCGCTCGCCGAAACAGAAGCCATCTTCTCCGCGAACGAGGATGTAAGTGTCGTTTCGCTCACCTCTGTGCTTGACTCTCGCCTATACCCTTGCTGAGTGGGTTTGCTTGTGGACGGCTATATAGCCCGAGATCGAGATGATGGGATACTTCCAGTTCAAGAAAGTGTGGCTCTCGCTCGTGGATGTGCGCGCGGAGCTCGGCAACCGCCACGAGAAGTTCAACCGATTCCTTCCCGACTCCATGCTCATCAAGAAACTCGAAGTGCTCGTGAACCTTGAGGAGACGCAGGAGGCGAAGACGTTGCTGGAAGCCGCGAACGCCCTGGACGATGAGAAGATCGCTCGTGAACGGCGGGATCTAGTGGACGAGGCACTGATTCTGTCGCGAGTGGTGCTAGGAGAAGCTTTGGACGCAGCAGGCCAAGTCTACATGTTCGGCAGGGGTCCGTTCAACAGCTTTGATGGTGATCCGGTAGAGCCCGACTTTGTCGACTTCATGGAGTACGAAGCTGTGAAAGAGCTGTGGAAGGAACGCGTTCGCCCGAACTCGACGACAAGCACTTTCGTAGAGCCTGCAAACCCGCCTGCACCTGAGACTAACGACATCTCTGAGAAGACTAGTGGCAGTGGCTTAAAAACTGCTGCTGGCAACGCTCAGAGTGCCAGCACAGCACCCAACAACAAGGCGCCATCCTCAGCAGCACTGCAGTCTCTCTCAAGAATCGCAGTGGCAGCAGCCGCTCAGGCATTTGCGAACCGACAGGTATCGCTGGTGACCGCATTTCTTTGGGGAAAGCGCGTGAAGCACATTGCGTGTGGATCTGCCGTGGCGTACGCGGTCACAGATTCCGGTGAGGTCTTCTGCTGGGGTGGCAAGCAGCGCGAGTGGCAATACTTCTACGACCACTCCACTTTGAAGGATGGAGCTGATGGGTACTCGGCCGATCGACCCCAAAGCAAAGGCGGAGCGCGACCACTTGCCAAGGAGCTTGGTCGTCCTCTGACCACTCGAAGCGAGATGCTGAAGTTCTCCGTCCCGTCGCAAGTTGCTGAGAATCAGACTCAGTACGACCAGCTGCACCTCCGGAGGAAGTACCGGAATACGTTCGTTAAACCAGAACGCATTCTGCCTACAGAGGAAGACAAGCAGCGTCGACTGATTCTCGTGGGCCGATACTACGATTTACTACCAGCGGAAGATCCGTCCAGCCAGAAGGCGCTACCCTCCCTCCACGAGCTCATGGAAACGGTGGAACCGGAGCTCAACGTCGACGACTTGGCGCTCTCATTGCAGATGCGCGGCGTCTACCTCGCAAAGCAGACGCGAATCGAGTTGATGGAGAAGCTCGGAACTTGCCTCGAGCTGGAGCTGGAATGCGTCGGAGAGAAGTTCCACGATCACCTGAAGGAGCAGGACAAGATCGCTCGACGCTTTCGCCACGACCGCATGGAGAAGTCGATGCTGACCGTGGCCGCAGGCACTGCTGTGCTCTGGTACGAGCTCTGCACGTTGCTAGAGAACCTCATCAAGGTCGACTGTGACAGCTTCAGCAAGGATCAGCACGAGTACCTGGAGATGAAGCGCAAGATTCTGGCAGCAAAGCAAAAGGTCAAGCGTCAAGCCAAAGAAGGGTTCTTCGACCAGCAGGCAGTAGCGGCGGCTGGTGGCAACAACAAGAGACTGTCGCTACTGCACGCGAACGGACTGACTTCACGAGGCTCCCCGCTGGAGAATTTGAACGGACAGCATGCTGTGGAATGTATCGCAGTTGGCTCACGACACGCGCTTGCAGTTCATCAATCAGGAAAGCTGCTGACTTGGGGAGTTGGCGCCTTCGGGCGTCTCGGTGGTGCTCATGACAGTCAGCGCAAACAGAACCAGAATGACCCCAACTCGTGGCACGAAGACGTCCATACCCCCGAGGTTGTGGACGCGCTCAAGGCTTTTCGATTCCGGTCGGTGGCCTGTGGGTTTGGTCACAGTCTGGCACTCTCCACGCAAGGGAAAGTGTTCGTGTGGGGTTCTGCCACGCACGGAAAGCTCGGCATCGGCAAGGTCGCTGCTGCTGAGAGCTTCACGCTGTCTCCAATGCCACTGCCGCTTCCAAGCGGCGTGCTCGTGCGTAAGATCGCGTGTGGGCCATCACATTCGGCTCTTCTAACGACAGATGGCCATCTGTACGTGTGGGGCAGTGGCGACGGAGGCAAACTTGGGCTTGGCGACGGACGTGACATTGGACAGAACCTTGTTCCTCGAAACGGCGGCAAGCTGGGCTTGGTGAGCACACCGACCCGGGTCCTCGAGCCATTCACGCGCGAGAAACTGGTCGATGTGAGCTGCGGCGCTGGACATACCGTCGTTGTCAGCGCGAGCACGAAGACCGGCGACAGGAAGCAGACAGGAGGCCAGGTGTACGTTGCTGGAAGCAACCACGCTCTGGCAAAGTTCACCCCAACGTTCACGTTGCTCCCGCTCACAACGGACGACTCGAACACGACAGTCGCGATAGCAAAGGTCAGCTGCGGCAATGCGCACACGGCGCTCGTGAGCACGGAAGGTGAGCTGTTCACGTGGGGCACAAACGTCGGTGGATGCACAGGCCACGCCGTCCTACTACTGATCATCAAGACACCGACCCGCGTGAGCTGCATGTACCAACGCCCAGTGAATCTCTGTCTTCTAAACGGCGTCACGGCGCTGCATAGCACACAGAACGCCACGTGCCTCCCCGAATACGCGTTGCGGCGAGGCTACGGCGACTCGGCGCTCGTTTTCTCCCAGACCCAGCAGGAGATGTGTCCATTTTGGCAGGTGGCGTTGGAGACAATGGGTCGCATCGAGAGTGTGCGAGTCGTGATGAAAACGTCCACGGGAAGTGATGATGGCTCGTTAGGAGGCAACTCAACGAAGCGCACGTCGGCAAGCGCAGGTGCAAAGTACTCGATCTTGATCAGCCAGTTCCCGTTTGACACGGAGGAGCGAGGCAAATACTCGCTGGCGAAAGCCAAGAGCCACAGCACCCACGTCGCGTTTACTCTACCAGATGACCAGACAGTGTATGTGTGGTCCCTGCCAATTGATACACTGGGGCAGTTCGTGCGCGTGCAGATCGAGAATGCCGCGGGCATGCTCAGCCTGCACGGCGTGGAGGTCGTCGGGATGGACAGCAGCGAGTACAAGGGACCTCGAGTGACCGACGTCGAGTGCGGCGATGGCGTGACCGCAGCGATTTGTCGGCCGCTGAGCTCTGTGGACATGCTTCGCGAGCGATTTCTTCGGGCGGTGCGCGCAGATCGAGCGAGTCTCTGGATTCTGGAGCAGATCGAGACCTTCCACCCGTTTCTGCAGGAAGAACTGGTGCGACTGGGCCACTGCGGACGAGCGTGCATTCTGTGTAGACCGAGAGCCAAGTGCGTGGTCTGTCAACTCGAAGAGGCGATTTTGACGGACGGCAAGGTGATAGCGGCGGCCAGCAACCCCTACTCTGCTCCTGCAGATTCTCCCAGCAGCAAGGCTCGGAAGCTCGAGGTCGAAGAGAAGGAGAAAGAAGCGCTGCGGCAGCTGACCGTCGAAGAGCTCTGCCAGAAGCTCCTGACCATGAGCATGCGGACGGAAAAGGAGGAGGAAGAGCAACAGAAGCGGCTGGAGCAGGAGCTTTTGGACGCAAAGGCGCTCACGGTCACCAAGCAGCAGCCAGCGCTGGTCGAGAAGCACGTCGATCCACCGCAACCCTTGAGGCCAGATGCAGGGTTACTGGCGAAGCTCAGGAAGGCACTTGGGCTCGGACGCTCTTCCAACCAGAAGGAGTATTGACAAAGACTGAAGATCTGGTGGTAAGAAGCAGTTGTTGTGTTTCTATTGCTTGCTTTCATAGCTCATCATCATCTTTACCAGCTCAAAACTCACTTTCAAAACGTATTCACTCATAAAACATACAGAGAAAGCACGCTTCGTCCGCCTGCGGAGACTGACTAACGCTAGATCTGCACGCCCGTGCTGTAGACCATGCTCGACGTCTCGTTGGCCTGATGCAGCAGCGACTCGATCGTCGAGTGCAGCTCCGCGGCCGAGTACCGCTGCGAGTAGCACGAGGACCGCGACGTGCGACTGCTGTTGCTGCACGAGCTGGTCACGCTCTCGTTGTCGCTGTCTGCGTCGTTGTTGCTGGCGTGGTAGCTGTTGCGGCTGCTGTTGTTGCTGTACTTCCACCCCAAGCGACTGTCGGCCAGGCTCGCCATGCTCAGGCTCCGGCCCTTCACGTAGAACGACTCGGGCACGGTGTCCTCCTCGCCGTTGTTGTTGTTGTTGTTGTTGTGGTAGGTATTGCTCCCAGACAGCGGCGGCGACGAGTTGATGTTGATGTCGGCCTCGAGGTCGAACAGGTCGAGCTCGAAGGAGCCGTCGTCGTCGCGCCACGTGCTGCCGCGGCTGTCGCAGGACGACGTCGTGTCTACCGAGTAGGCCTTGGCCGTGCGCGGCTTCTGGAACAAGCTGCTCTCCTTGGCGAGCTCCTCGACGCGAGAGCCGATCTCGGCTACGAGCGTCTCCATCTTGAGCCACCAGTCCTGCGAGACGTGGCTGCTGGCCGCCACCTGGTCGAGCTTCCACAGGTCCAGTGTCCCGATGCACTGCGCCTGGTTCTTCGAAGTGGTGGAAGCCGAGGCGGCGTAGATGGGGAAGCTCAGGAACGACATGGCGTCGTGGTCCGTGCAGAGCGGGTGCGCGTGGAAGCGGTCGTCGGCCGCCAGCTCTGATACAAAGAACGGCGAGTTGTGGTACACGGCGTACGAGCTCGCGCTCTCCTCGCGCGGCATCATGTCGTCCACGACGAGCGCCGGCTTGCCGCTCGACGCGTCCATCTCGGACGACGCGTTGAGGAGGCAGTACACGTGCGTCTTGCTGGCCACGTTGATGCTGCAGCCGTGCCACTGGGTGGCCACGTCCAGCACGCGATGCGCGTGCTGCTCCAAAATCGGGTCGTGGCGCAGGAACACGATCGACTGTGGGTCCATCTTGAGCGTCGTCTCCAGGTACCGCACGCGCACGCTGTCGCATAGCGACACGGGCGCCTTGGGGAAGATGTTGAGCCAGTTGAAGTCCAGCTCGTAGTCCGCCTCCGGGGTCTTGAGCTGGTGGAAGTTCAAGCGCTGGCGGTACAGCGCCGCAGACGCCGCCGAAGCCGACGACTCCGGTGCGGTCAGCGTCGTGAGGCGCAGGTTCTCCAGTGGCTCCGCCTTCGGACGCGCCACGGGCGAGAAGCTCGAGCGGTACACGGGCATCATGCGGAAGGACTTGGTACGCTCGGCCACGGGCTTGCACTGCACTTCGTCGATCGTCACGGTCTGTGCGCGTCGGGCGCGGAGGGTGGGGCGCACGTACTCGTCGTCCTCGCTGTCGCTGTACACGCTGCTGGTGCTGCTGCTCACGCGGCTCGCTCGAGTTGCGTACTTCTTGCTCGAGCGGTCGTACTCCGGGACTGGTGGCGGCGGCGCACGGCTTCCGGATCGCGAAGTCCTCGTCTGAACTGGTGGTGGTGGCGCGGACTTCCGGCGAGAGGCGGCAGGTCCTGTCTGCTGCAGAGTCGGCGGAGCTGGTGGGAATTGGTTCTCACTGCGACCTGCTGATGGCTGCGTGCTCCTTCTTGGGGCTACAGGTGCAGGCTTTTGCTTTAGCACTGGAACGGGAGCTTGAACAGGTCTCTCCGAAGCAACAGGCTGGGGCTGAGACTGATGCTGTGGCGCTTGGTCGACGAGGCCGTGCGGTCCGTAGAGGCAGTTGTTGCACACGCGCTTCTTCTTGCGCACGGCCGTGGGGTTCGCGATGACCGAGAGGCAGCGGTCACACGCCGAGCGCGCGCAGACCTCGCAGTGGTGCTTCCAGCGGAACGGCCCGAACTTCTTGTGGCAGATGCAGCAGCCGTTTGAAGACGCTCCTGCTCCTCCTGGCTGCGACGTGATGCTGCTCAAGTTGACAGCGCCGCCGCTCGCTCCAGGAACCGTCGACGCGCGCGTGCTCCGGCTGTTGTAATTGGACGACGTCGACGCCACGCTGCTCGCCTCGCTGCTGTCGTTCACGTTGCGCGACTCGCGGTAGTTCTCCACGAGCTGGTGGATGCGCGTGAGGCTGAGCGCGTCCTGCCACATGCGCTCCTTCTGTTTCTGCGACTGGACGCCCTTGTTATTGTGGCCACCATTTGCGAGCATCAGCTCTTCGTCCGAGCACGTGAGCACGACCTCGAGCGTGACGAGACCGGGCTTGCTGGACTCCTGGATGATGTACGTGATGCTGAAGTCGTTCCGCGAGAGGTAGTCGCGCTGGAAGTCGCGTCTCTTCTTGGTCAGGTCCGGGAAGTCTACTGGCCGCAGCAGATGCAGCACCGAGGGGACCGAGATCGAGTCCGTGCGTCCGCTCTTGGTCTTGCGCGTGCGCTGCAGCATCGTGGCGAGCGAGTAGTTGAGCAGTACGTGGTTCTCCATGCCGAGCGTGTTCGTGTAGGGCCGCAGACTCGCGTACTCGATGCTCACGTGCTCGCGCTCGCCCGTCTGGTGCAGCACCTGGCCGTACTCGATGGCCGCGCCGCCGGACGAGTACGCGCCCTGGAGCAGCACCGCGAGCGCGCCGTAGCGCGCCGAGGTCGCGAGCACCACCTCGATCTCGCTGATCTTGGCCCTGACGTGGCGCACGGCGCGCACCGTGTAGCGCCCATTGCTGGCCGGGGCCCCGTTCGCGACGCTCTCGTAGAGCTTGGCGCTCTCGTCCGCCTTGGAGCCGATGCGCTTCCACTGCATCTGCCCGAAGATCTGCTTGGCGAACGCGCGGCCGTGCACGCGCGCTTGGTTCTCGTTCTCGAGCGTCGGGAGCAGCGTGCTCGTCGCGGCAAAGGGCTGCTGCTGCTGACCTCGACTGTTCGCCATCCTGTCTACAGTACGTGCGTGGCCTCACTCACTCACTCACTCACTCACACCGAAGGTTGCTGAATGAACGCGTCCAAGGTCCCGCACGCACAAAGGACCTCCTCGTGGACGTGGAAGAGGGTCGTCAAGTGAGCTCGTGGGTTGTTTGGTGGCTGACTGCGGCCAGCTGGTCAACTGAAGGAGGAGAAGGAGAGAGCGGCGGGCCGACTGAACGCGCACTGACATCTCGCGGGTGGTGCTCTACCGGACGAGGCCACTTGCTTGTGCACCGCAAGGAGCGACAACAGGAGCCAGTGCCCAGCTGGCCAAGGCTGGCGAAGAGCTCTTGGCGCGCTTTTCGATTTTCAGCACTCTCCCTCGTTTGCCACCCTTTCTCTTGACGGTCGACCTTGACTGGCGAGATCAAAACATGCACCTTGTATAGTGGGCTGGATGGGTATGCTATACAGTGTTTCGCTTTATAAGAAGGCTCCGGAATCCTGTTTTGCTGCGAGGATACTGTGAGTGGTGACAGATCGACATACTAAAAAGGAGAAACAAGTCTGGAAGGGTAGATAGAGGGGGGCGATTCCACGCAGACCAGACGACGACTTGCCAACCGACACGCCTTTAGCAGACCGCGCTGGCTTCACGACCCATTCTTGATGTTTAGCGTCGACGCGCTGTTTGCGAGCGCGATTCGCGGCACGGACAATCGGACAATTGCAAGAGGGCCAAGAGAAGAGGCCGCATGTAGAAAACAGGTGGCTGGCAATCACGTCGGCGAGGGGGTTGACGCGCTGGAGTGTTCTGAAAACAGCGCACACCCTGGCCGCCGTGGGTTGACAGCCAAGCAGCTTTTCCACTGGGCAATCAATGGGCTGCGGTGGCTGTTTTGAACCGGAACCGAATGCACGAACTCCTGCTGCTGCTGCTGCTGGGGGCAGCAACTGGTTCAAGCCATTTGCCCACCTGCCTGCCTGCTGGCATTTCTCAATCAAGTGCAAATGGCTCGGCCCGCCTGCCTGCTGACGCTTTCAGGGGAGAGCGAGAGTTCGCCATCAGGTTGGTAATGGCGTGAGGACCCATTTGGGAGTTCGCGAGTGCAAGGAGAGGGTACATACTGCCCGATCGGATCTCTCGTTGCTTCTCAAAAGCGCTGCTGGATGGATGGATGGATGAATGGATGCGAGGTATTTCGTGAATGCAGCTGGGAATCGGTGGCTCTCAGTACTGAATTGCTGAGCCATCGTTGCCTTCTGTCATGATATGCTTGACTTGATGCTGTCGCCGACAAGCACATGAGCGCTCGTACTGCTGAGCTGCTCAAGGAAATGCCTGACGCCAAGTCGGGAACGCCTCGCTCTCATATCGTCGCCCATATATCCAAACAGCCCTGACGCGAGGCGCAAGTGCTGATGATCAGCGAGAAATGATGCGCAATGCGCTCCAAAGATTCGCAAGATGGTGGAAATCGGACAATGGACGACGGGACGGGCTTTCTCGACTGCTGGCGTCATGCAAATCACCAGAGTCTTGCCCATGGAGGCTTTGTGTGGCAGGCAGGCTGGCAGGCTGGCTGGATGGATGGCTGGCAGGCTCGCACCGAGAGCATAGAGCTCTGTTTCCTTGACGTGCAGCTGGGGAAGAAGCCTGCAAGTGGTTGAGCCACACAGTTGAGAAACCGCGACGAAGAAAAAAACGGACTCCAAGCGTCGCGTCCATGTTGACTCCTTATTTGAAGGCTTGTGGACAGAGGGGGACACTTTATTCTCCAAGTGCAACACAAGGCAGTCAAATGCGGACTTCCTTCGCGTAACCGTCACCACCACGTCGACCAATGCGGTGAATGCGGCTCAGTGGCGCATTCTGCTGGCTCGCTTCGACGCGCTGTGGCAACCAGAGTGCTGCTTGGCGCCGTCCGCCCGTCGCGTTGGCTTTGCTCAGCAGAAGCATGAAGTCGCCAAATCCTCCGTTCTTCTCGTGGGCATAGCAGATGGATGAATCTGTGGTGAGAGGCCGTCTGCTTCTTGGTGAGGCGCGTTTCCGCCGAGACGATGACTGGGGGCCGGATATAACGCAGCGAACTGCTGGTCAACAGCCAGCGGTTACGAGTTTCAAGCCCTTGCTGCCAACTCCATTTCATTTCGCTGCGAGAAAGAAAGCGAGCCTACTGGAGACGGGCTTGTCATGGCAGCTGAGAACCCATTTTGGCTCGGAGAATACCTGCGAGAGGTTACTGCGCGACTGAATCTCTTGACTGGTATCCCATAGAGCTCGCTCGTGGCGGCCAACCCTGTGGTTCTGAAGAGGGAGCCTCTCGGAATAGCAGGATGTGGAGCTGTTGCCGCTGTCCTGCTGAGTGGGCCGTCGAAGAGGATGCAGCGCGGCTGCTCTTGAGCTCCAGTGCACCTGCAACAAAAGAGCTCAAGCTCTGCAGCGCCGCCGTCAATGGGCGCTTTTCGCTCGTTTTGGTGCAGTTTACTCACGAGCCAAAATGCGTCTTGCCAAAGTGGACGCCCGGTGGACGCGATTGCGTGCGTGTTGCTCCAACGCCGTTTGTGGGCTACCTTCCAACAACATGCTCCACATCGCCCCATCTCAGCGCGCAAAATATGCCCTCAAATCGGTAGAGGCGTGGTGGATGCGAATATGAAACTGGACGTAGTTTGTCTGCGTGGCGTGCGTCATGCGGCCCTGGGGCTGTCAGCCCGAGCCAGCGCTTCTCGGTTACAGTCCCGGTACGGAGCCAGCTGTCTGGGGCCTTTGCTGCTGGCGTGCGGTGAACCAGCAGCAGCGAAAGAAGTCGGCGCGTGGTTTCCGACAGATGGCTCCGTATTATTAGCCAGTGCGGAGCGCACCCGCCAGTCAC